>RJWM01000104.1:257692-302557 GCA_004363535.1 Dasyprocta punctata | reverse complement strand
TTTTTTTTTTTTTTTTTTTTTTTTTTTTTTTTTTTTTTTTTTTTTTTTTTTTTTTTTTTTTTTTTTTTTTTTTTTTTTTTTTTTTTTTTTTTTTTTTTTTTTTTTTTTTTTTTTTTTTTTTTTTTTGGTACCAGAAATTGAGCTCAGGACCCCATGCTTGCCAGGCAGGCACTGTGCTACTGAGCTATTTCCCCAGCCCGATTCTGTCCCTCCTGGCACATCTGTTTGAATTATATTGGAAAACTCCTCCTCCTTCTCTTGAATTGCTACATATTTTATTTGGTTTTCATTACAGCGGGAGATCTGGGCTTGCCCTGCACTGGTTATTGCAGTGGGCTTTGCCGTGAACTGTATCTGTGCTCCCTGAACACTGACAGGCTCCTGAGGTCTGCATGACGGTTGTGGGGCGTGGGGGCTGTGGTGAAGGGAAGAGGCATTAATTCAGTGTCTGTATTCCCTGTGTCAGACCATCTAGCTGTGTCTGAAGAGGGAATCGATGTATTGATAAGCTAGAAGCACCTTCCAGTTATCTGTACCAACCCTGGCAGGAGCACTTAGCACTTTTTCCAATGAGGAGTTCATTCTCAGAAGAAAATTTTTCTTTCTTTTTTGAGACAGGGCCTCCCTATGCAGTTGAGGCTGGCCTTGAACTCTCTGTGTAGCTCAGGTGGGCCTCAAACTTGCAGTGATCCTCCTGCCTCAGCCCCCTGAGTGCTGGGATGACAGGTGTGTGCCACCATGCCCAGCAGAAGACATTTTTGAAACGAAGCACACTAAGTGACTGTTGTATATCTGGCTCTGTTTAGGAAATTTGAAGAAAATAAAAGCACATCCATTCCTGCAAGGGGCTATATCTGGTAGGGGACAGTAACCATTTGAAGAGTTAATAGCACAGAAAACATTCTCAAAAATTATAGATAAAAGAAGGGAGGGCTCCCTCTACCCTGGATAGTTGGGAAGGTTTCCGGAAGAGGATCGTATTAGCTGGGTCTTAAAGAAGTGGTTGGAAAAAGGAAGGATGTGGTTAGAGTGGACTAGGTCATAGGGGTAACTGATAAAGATGACGTAAAGGTCCTAATCTGCATGATTGTGTGGGGGCAGGGAGGAATCAAAGGCTCTGTTTATGTGAGACAGACAGAGCATGCAGGTTTCACCAGAGCAGGCAGCCCCAGCCCAGTGAGCATGGACCTCATCTACTCAGCTTAGGATTCTGACCTTTACCTTGGGGCTGCAGGATGGTGTTGGGGGACTTTTAGCCAGAAGAGCCATGGCTAGACCTGCTTCAGGAGTCCCATGGTGTGAGGTGGATACGATACATGGTGTTTCTTCTTTTTTCCCTTAACTTTGTCAGCCTTTTATCTGTTTTTTAGTTTACCCAACCTGGATCAGCCTCCTGGGGCATTCCCTGTGTGGCTTTTGGTTCCTACCATCTCTACAGTAATAGTGTCAGCATCAGACAACTTACGTGCTAGTAGCTGCCACAGTCTGAGCTCTGGTTAGTTTGCCAGATAAAGCAGAGACAGAGTTTTCCAAGGGGGAAATCTGCATCATGGACTCTAACATGGGTCCTATAAAATAGATAAAGATGACAAAACTCTTTGCATATAGTTTATGAGAATTGGTCCTGAAAGAAATAATAAATGGAAATGTCTTGGTGATGAATGGGAGAGGAGGGCGCATTGGGCTCACTAATTATCTAAGCTTTAGAGTTTTTTTGCACCATCTGGAGAACGTATGAGCCAAGAGATATTCATGTAGTCAACTGGTTAGATAGTTGAGTTCTCCCTCCGTCCATTACAACCTTCCTGAGCGACTTCCCTGGGGTTGCAGCCTCCCCGGGAAGACAGAGAAATCAGATCCCAGCACTGGATGTTGTCCTAAACTAGCGCCTCCTACATCCATGCAGGAATGGGACGTGTCTTTATCATCTGAATTTCCCAAAGCACCAATAACAGAACCAGGTATTCAGCAGTCACTTAGTGTGCTCTGGTTCAACAAATGTACTCTCAGAATTAACTCTTCATCAAGAAAAGTGCCAAATGCTCCTGTCAGGGCTGATGTAGACAACTGAGTTTCCTTTGGCCACTTGACAAATGGAGACCTCTCGTAATTGGAATGAAGATGAAAATGACCAGGATTATTCTGTTCTACCATTCTGAGCTTACGCTACCCATTTCATCACTCAGTTTGCCTAATATAATCCCTTTTCCTGAGCTTTCCTAAAATCACGACTTGTACAGGACCTTTATATGGACAGCAGATGACTGAGAAATTCAGGGTGCCCGAGGTGTTAATGTGCTTGTGGCTGGAATCATCTGTCATAAGAGCGTTGTTTCTCTGGTAGTGTTTTCTGCAAACAATTTCCACTACGTGTCTTCTCGGAAACTATGCTATCCATCACCAGCCATGTATAGCTGTTTAATAAAATATGACTAATTAAAATTAAATAAAATGAGAAATTAAAAACTTTCAGATGCCCTAACCATATTTTAAGTACCCAGTGGCTACCTGTGGCTTCTATATTGGACATGCCAGTTATACAACATTTTCATTATCACAGAAAACTCTGTTGGATGATGCTGATCTAGAACAACACTACCAAATTCCAGCAAGATTTTCCAAGTAGATGTAGATACTTCAAGGCACGTGCCACTGAAATTTGCTGTTGCTACTATGTAACACAGGTTTACTTCTTCATTATTCCAATTGTCCATCTGTGAACTATTAGATAAGACACACACACACAGTGTCATCCTCAATTTTTACCAACTAGATATGTTAAACCTATGTAAGGAGAAAAGAAAGCATTGTTCTGATTGTTCCATAATTTCTTCTACCCATAACAAAATTAGCATCTCAAGTTATTATCTATAAAAGTCCCTCCCTTCCCAACTGTGTCCCTCTGGGCCTGTCATAACTAAGAAAATAACCCATTTATGAACCTCTCTCGTTTAATGGCAGGTCACTCGGCTCTAAAAGGATGCAATGGAAGCTTTCTGTCTCTGTTCCTTTTAAGAGCCTGATTATTGCCATCTTCTCTCGCAGGCCCCGGAGGTAGAAGCACAAAGTCTCGGCCTTGGAATGGCCTCTTGTGTGCGATAGTATCTGTCATCTCACACCTTAACCTCAAAGGAAGTCCTTATTTTTCCCGGGATGGAGCTTCAGTTCCCACAGCTCTTCTCTGAGGTCATTGCAAAGTGGGTGGAAGGAGGTGAGGACGGTGCTTTGGTCTGAACTTTCCTGGTAAACTTTAGAGGTGGATCAGATCTAATGAAACCAGAGGGTGTTTTTCTTAACCACACCACCCCCAGGATTCCATTTCCTGTAGCTGTGGGAGCAGCACCGTGCGCCATCTCAGTCGGGCCTTTGGACCATGCCTCGGGAGGACTCTACCCTCTGCCTTGAGCTCCTTCGGTATTCTTTCAGTGCAGAGAAAGTAACTTCTTCCTTACTTGGCCAGATGAAGTGGGCACTAGGGTTATTAACGCTGTGGGTAAAAGACATTTCAGTCCACGCTGGAGGGAGAGGCAGCTGAGGTTTCATTCGCCACCGCTGCCCATGGATGGGAACAGAATCTCTCCTGTTCTGCTTCCCTGCTACTATTCTGTGACTTCTGTTCACTTTTTTTTTTAAAGAAAAAAAGAAATTAAATAAAACAAGATAATAAGACAATAACAATGGCTAATGCATTACGTATTGTTATCTTTAAATTAGTTACTCAGAGTACAATATAACAGTATTTAATTGTCCAAACAATATTAGCACAAACCGAAATAAACCAGACCCATGTGTGTAAATGTCATATTGTCTCCCTAGTGTAAGAAACTGAAAAAGTAAATAAGACACAAAATCTACAAT
Organism: Dasyprocta punctata; assembly: GCA_004363535.1. Classification (NCBI taxonomy): domain Eukaryota; kingdom Metazoa; phylum Chordata; class Mammalia; order Rodentia; family Dasyproctidae; genus Dasyprocta; species Dasyprocta punctata. Next base: position 298,699 of record RJWM01000104.1, on the reverse strand, counting down.
AGATATTGTGAAAGGGAAAGACACAACTCAAAAGTAAAGAACACTTGGGCTGGGTGAAAGAATAAAAGAAGGCAGGGTAAAGGAAAAATATATACATATATACATACAAAAGATAACTAAAGTAATCATACTACTGATTTCTGTTTGTTCATTGAAAAACTGGTTTGTGCTCATATTGTTTGATCAGTTATGCATGCCTATGTCTTGTAATCTGAGCAACTACTTTGAAGATAACAACATGCAATATATTAACAATTGTCAATTTCCTACTATCTTGTTTTTGAAATTCTGTCTTTTCAATAATGAACTAAGAGAAATTAGTAGTTTATCATATATATATATATAATTTTGGGCTTTTCCTTTCCTTCTGTTCTTCATTCCCCATCCCAGTTTCTCTTTCCTTTTGAAGTTTCTTCCCATTTTACAGTATCTATTGTACATTTTGGATCTCATTTACTTTTTCAGCTTCTTACCCTCGGGAAACAATATGACATTTACACATGCGAGTCTGATTTCTTTCACTTATGTATGATCTCAATTTGCATCCATTTACCTATAAAAGTCTCCATTTTATCTTTCTATGGCTGAGTAGTATTCCATTATATATATTTAAAAAACACATCTTTTTCATGTATTCCTTGGTTGCTGGGCATTTGGGTTGCTTCCAAAATTTAGCTTTTACAAATTGTGCTGCTATACACATGGGTACACCTGTGATCTGTGGTGTGATGCTTTTAATTCTTCTGGGAAAATACGCAGAAGAATAGCTGGATCAAATGGGACCTCCAATCCTAGTCTTTTGTTCGCTTCTTTTCTGACTACGCTTCTGCCCCTAGCTCTGCCTGTGTTGTAGCTCACGCCCCTAGATGGACTGAAGTCAAGGTCTGGGCAAACAGTTTTAGGGGCTGTGGGTTCTGCTAAGGGGAGAGGCGAGGGTATGGGGAGGGGCATATGCACTCCGGACGCTGACCACCCACCCACTGCTGTGCTGGACCTTCCGTGACCTTCCCTCCTGTCTGTCTCTGAACATCTTTCAGCAGAGAGCCTGGTCCTCTGACCTGCCCTGGTTGTCCAGTGCCTTCTGTCTGCCCCCTGTTCCATATTTGTGGTTACATGGCTTGCTGCGGGAAAGAACGGACCCACGCCCCAACCTTATGAGCCAGAAAGGCCCGCGGGTGTGGCAGCCAGGCCTCGGCAAAGACAAGGCAGCAGAGCGGAGGCCTCTGGGTCAGCAGGTCCAGTCCTTTGGGTTTGTTGGTTGACTCCTAATAGTTTTTATGAAAATTAGTTTTGTTTTTTAACAGACTTCATAAACACATTCTCTTCTTGTGGAAAAAAGTTATTTAGCCTTAAGATTGCAAAATTGTAACGTTAAAGAAAGCACCCTGTGGCTACTATATTTGGATTCAACTTTCTTTCTTGTTTTTTACAGTTCTCAGCTAAACATATACCTTTCCAGATCTTTTTCTTTTTGTCTTTCTTTTTTTTTGGGGGGGGGGGTGGGGTTGTTTTGTTTTGTTCTTATGAGAGAGAGTCTCACTATGTAGTTCAGGCTGGCCTTGAACTCACTATGGAGCCCCGGTTGGCCTTGAATTTGCGTGATTCTTCTGCCTCAGCCTCCTATGTGTGGGATTATAGGCATGTGCTGACTCCAGGTCTTTTTTTATACATTTACTTGATGACCCTTTATAGAAGGTATGTAACATTATCTTCAGTCTCTTCTTCTGTGCTTTCTTTCTTCCTTCCTTCCTTTGTTTCACTTTCTAATACAGAATACATATCACTGTGCAGGTATCAGCCAGTGATATCTCCTTTATATTGGTTCAGAGAGACCATGTGCATTTTTAAAAATAAATACACTTCATCTTATTTATTCCTTGGTCCACAAATATGTTTTTTAAAGAGGGTTTCACTATGCAGTTCAGGCTGGCATTGAACTCACTTTGTAGCCTAGACTGACCTCGACCTCACAGCAATCCTCCTGCCTCAGCTTCCCAAATGCACTACCATGCCTGGCCTAATGAGCATTTCTATCTTTCCCAATTTTTACTATTGCAAACAAGTTGTGATGGATACTCATGCATATGCCTGATTAAATACATAAGCTACCATCCTTTGTGTGTAGACACATCAGAAGTTACGTGTTCATGGGACCCGTATGCTGACATTTAGAAGAGTCTGTCAGCATGATTTGCAGAGAAGAGTTGGACCCACTAACAGCCATTAGCATGACATGCCCACTGTCTTGATATTATCAAACATGTCACACAAATTTCTTCTGTTGTATTTCTTTAGTTTTTTGGTGATACCAAACATCTTTTTACACATTTATTGAGCATTTTTGTTTCTTTTTCTTTTAATTACCCATGCATATCCTTTTATTCACAAATGTTAAGCTTTTACTTGTCAAGTTTTAGAAATTACATATACTAGATTTTACTTCTTTGTCTATTACAAGTGTGATGTTTTCTCTCATTCAGTTGTCTTTTACTTCATAGTCTCTTTTATTATATCAAAGCATTTTATTTTGAGTGAATCAAATTATCTTATTTTAGATGGCTTTGATTTTTTGTGTTTTTTAAAAGCTTTCTCCTCCCCAAAGATCATGAATATAAATTTTTATATTTTTCTATATTTTTGTTCTTTACACTTAGGATTTCAATATATCTGAGTTTATTCTCATGAATTGCATCAGGTGGGATCTCCTTTTATTTTTTCTGTGTAGGGATAATTCTGTGAAAGGGTTGTTGTCTTTCCCTGACACCAAGTCTTCCCTCTATCTTTGGTAACAATATTCTGGGTTTCCCACTTGTGTTATTTATATGGAGTTGATCTCTTCTCATCTCTTAGGGTGGATCCTACTTAGCTTAAATTACTTATTACAAGTAATTATTAAATTACTGGTTACAAGGAATGCATAGTTTGAAAGGGTAAATAACCCTTTTGAGGCCAGGGATGTATGCAACATGTTTCCGAGGAGTTTTGAGAAAGAGGCTCTCCATAGGAAGCGAATCAGCATGAACCAGTAGAGTGGAACTCAGTGAAAAGAGAGGGAAAGAACCCAGGTTCTTGCTGACAGTTTTGATCTGCATTTAATTCTGAAGTCGAAATTACTTCTGGACATTTCTTTTACATGAGCCAGTGTATTTTCTTACTTAAGTTGACTGAGTTTTTTCATATTTAAAAGTGGAAATATTTCTAACCAATTTAATTAACAATTGTCCTAATACTACTTATTGAAAGTTCCATTTATTTCACACTGATACAAAATTCCCCCTTGTAGGCCCTGACTAAGCCTGCTTACTAAAGCAAACATACACAGAAAACCCCAAGATTTTTAACCAAATCGCCTGAAATACTGGCAGGAAGAGAATTCACCTTTTAGGCCTGTGTGGCGTGGCTTACGGAAGAGCAGAGTTCTTGCTTTCCTGGACGTACAAAATGTTTCTTACGCTGAAACGGACAGGACTATAGAAGGCAAAGCAGGCGCGAGTCGGGCTTTCCTGACGTGATGGAGATCCTCCGCACGGGCTTCCCAAATCGCGGAACTGGGGGGATGCCTGTGTGAGAAAGCGAGAAAGGCCGCGTGGAGCCCCAGCCCCTGCCTGCGTCCGCCCCTCGGAAGTGTCTCCGTGTGCCCTGCCTGTTAAAGGCCTCGGGGTAACGCAAAGAAAAGCAACCTGGAGCAGAGCCCACGTCAGCATTCTCAGTGGTCCCTGAACCTCAGCTTTACCTCCTTCAGGAACCCCATAAATGCACAGGTCTCCTTCTGGGCCCTTCTTTCTAGCTTAGTGATCTACTTATTTATATCTTTGTTGTTGTTGTTGTTGTTTGGATACCAAGGATTGAACCCAGGACCTCATGCTTGCCAGGCAGGCGCTGTGCTGCTGAGCTATATCTCCAACCCCTACATGTTTATATCTGTATCAGCACTGTACTGCTTTAATTCTCGTTGCTTTATATTTTGATATAAAGCAAAACTTTCACCATTATTCTTACTCAAAGTGATACAGAATATTTTTCCATACGAAATTTACAGTCGGGCTATGTGAGAAATTCTATAGCGATTTTGATAGCATTAGGACAGAATTCGTAGGTTGACTGACTGAAGAATTGACCCTTATGGTATTGAGGAAAACTGCCGATTTTTTTTGTTTGTTGAGCTTTTATTTGGCTACATCACTTGGCTGCTGGTGTGGGCACGCATGTGTGTGCGTATGTGTGCGTGCGTGTGTATGTGTGTAGTCTATATCAACAAGAGGTAATACAGTATAGAGATAAAAAACCCAGACTCTGAAGTCAGACCACCTGACCTAGGCCCTGTGGTTTACTTAGCCAACATCTCAACATCTTTATTAGTTTTTTCACTTGTACGCATAGGTTTGTTACTAACAACCTACTTCATAAGGTGATATGAGGAGCGAGTTAAGTAAGCAAAGCCTTTAACATAAATCAAGCAGCAAATAATAACTCACTTTAAACAACAAGTTTAACTCCTTGTTGTCTAATCTTTAGGCCTGTTTTTCATAATGCACTTGCCAGTGTCTATAGTCTTACTGTGTAAATCTATAGTCGGACTTGCGTAGTAATGCCGATAACAGGTATTGTTGTCTTGTGCCTGATTTTAATGAAATTTCTTCTAATATTTCATCATTTTTATAGCTTCCTGGTATAATATTTGATGTGATTAAAGATATTCCTTCATAGTCCTACTATGCAAAATATCGAGGACCCAGCCAAGAGCCCCAATTACCTGTGTTAAGGGTGCAGTGAGAGAATAAAATAAGAATTAGACACAAATTTAGTAGTACATGATGAGTGACAGGGAAGTTGATGTCTCCAGCTGGGCCAAGATAGCAACAATCCAAAACAGCCACTATTTATTGGGTGTATATAGTGATAGGAAGGGCTAGTGAAAGATTCAAAATTGGTAGCAGACTCAGAGGCCTATGACTCAGCAGGCAAGTATAATTTTGGGATGACTCAAGAGGGTGGAGATGACTTTATGCTAAGAAGGATCTTGCCCTGGAGTGTTTTTAAATTTAGCGGTTTTAGTTTGCATCTTAGTGGGTGGAGGAGGATGGCTCATCCCTAAAGAGTTAATGGAAAATCTCAAATGGGTGATACAGATAATCCCAAGCCTCCATTTTATCCCTTCGGGCAGTATGCAGAATTAGCCATTGTGAATTTGTGGTCCCCAACTGCAAATAATTTTTCTTTCCATACACACACACTGATGTTCTGCTGAGAGTATCATCTTTTAATTAATCCATTACTATGAAAGATTACATTATAGATCTATCAAAGTTCTCTGGATTCCTGGGAGATGTCCTCTTGATCATGCTCTGTTGTTTGCTTAATTCACTTTGGTGATGTTTGATTTTTGAACTCAGCCTGGGAATGTTTCCTCCAGAGCCATGCCTGGCCCCATGCTGGGTTGCCCACGGCTTCTGCGCGTACTCGTGACACCCTGGGTTTCCCTAATACTGTGCTTCTTCGGCTTGGTACTTACACTCTGAGATCATAATTACCTGTCTTTTTCAGTGGAATAAGTAGTTGAGGGGTTGAGGGACAATATATCCTCAGTTCCTAGATAGAGCCTGGCTTAAAGCCATCATTTTGAAAATACACCTGTTCTCTGTAAAAGCGCTGGCTGCTCACCCAGCAGTCTGGCTCTGTGGGACAAGCCTCTGCTTTGAAGACCCAGCTTACAATCCACGTGACAGCGATGCAGATGTTAGTGACCCCAGTTGCTTCTGGGAGTCAGGAGCCAGCTAATATCACAGTCACCCTTCAGTCACCTGTGGGGAACTCTAGTCTCTCCGTGGCCCTCCACATCTTCAGGCTGAAGGTTCTTCACCACGTGAGGGGAAGCATGCGTAGCAGCGGGATAAATCCTTAGCACCTGGGTATTGGCTGTTACTCTATCAGGAGTTGTCTTTCTGGGAGCCTAAGTGCAGCAGCAGCAGCTAATGAGGATGGCCGTGGTCACCAGGCATTCTAGACACCAGGGATGCTTCCGTCTCCTTACCAGGACGCAGCGAGAGGGCCTCAGGGGACACAGCTCTCTCATCATCCTAGGAGGACCCTTGTTTGAGCCCAGGCCTTTGCGTCTCTAAAGATGCCTCTGTTGAGGTCAGCCACTGAGTTTGGGAGAGGCCAGTTAGCAGCAAAGCCGCTGGGTCCCTCCTACGGGAGCAGGCAATCACCTGCTGACCCAGGAGCCCAGGTCGGAAGCACTGCTCGAGGTACGCCGTCTCCAGTCCCCAGGTTGGGACCTGATCTGTGAAGCCCGAGGTCCCAGGCGCTCTGGGTCTGGTGGACACACCGGACAGACACGCAGCATGCCTTCCGTGCGTGCCTGCTCATCAAGTGCATCTTCCATCCCCACTTCATTACCTACCAGGTCTTCACCGAGACCCTTCCATATGCCAGCTGCTGCCTGTTGAGGGCACTGGGGGGACAACAGCAGAGTTATTTTTCTAAGCCCATGCTCTTGTGAAGCTTAGTGTAGTAAGCCACTTGATTTCTAGACTCACCGCCGGCTGATACCATGGTTCAGATGGCACCATCTGGGACTCGCCGGGTTTGTGACAAACGATCATGGCTTTCCCTCCTCTGCTATGGCTTCGACCACTGTGCTGCACCCAGCTGCTGCCATCCTTTGGTTCAAACAGGGTCAGGGCTCAGCCCGAGGCAGAAAGAACAGAGCCGTCTGGGTGGTTTGGAGATCCACGTGGTTCCCTCATCTCCAGCTCCTGGTGTGCGAGGTGGCCTCTGACTGGCTCCACATCCCCACGCTGCCCCGACCTGTTTCCCACACACAGGAGACACTGGCCAGCGTGGGCTAAGACATGAATGAGGGCCCGGGGCTAAGCACAGGGCTCACCTTGCTCCTAGCCCGTTAGGCATAAAGTAGCTAGGGATACAGTGACACAGAGACAGAGCTGCAGGTGCTCCAAGCAGGCCAGGCACCTGCCCTCCTCTCTTCGTGAGTCCTGTGCTCGGAAGAGGCCCTGCGGAGATGTGGGTAGGCTGTCCTTGTGGTAGTTTCTCTGCAGCAATGGAAAAGACTCCGAGCTGTGTGTACAAGTGTGCGTGCAGGGGTGTGCTTGTGTGCATGCCCACGCGTGCCCACGCTCATCCCCAGCCCGGAAGCAGCAGCCTTGCGGGACCCTGCTCAGCAGTGGGGGAGAGGGGATCCTGGCTGCTGTGTCCCTTCTGGAGTATCACAGTTTTCTGCGTGCAGCACCCTACATCACCTTTCCCTTCCCCCTGTCGATAGGCAGGGTGACGACTGAAGCATCAGGCCTGTGGTTTTTGCAACAGGAAGTGATTTAGATCCTGAAAGCTAATTTTAGATGGGTTGATATGGGGTTTTCAAAGAATGTTTCAGGGTTGGTTTTAGGCACAAAGCTCAGTCCCCTGTTCTTGCATACAATGATGGGCAGTCTCCCAGTGGCCTTGTCACTGTCTGGCTAGGTAAGCTCATGCCCAACTGGGCAGGGCCCTTGGGTAGAAACCAAGGCTGGCTTTCCCTGGATTCTAGATGGCCTGAATCATTGTTTTTTGGCCTCAAGCTCCAACCAGAGTTCCATGACTCAGCACAGTCTGACGATAGGCCTGGCAGACACAGGACATCTTATCCCTTGTAGAGGACTCTCTGAGGCTGTCGGAGAGAGCCATGCACCCTTACTCAGGCCGTGACCTTAGCCAGAGACCAGATTAGGCTTCTGGACTAACAGAATGGTCATGTAGGGTGACAGGCTCTTAGGAAAACATCATCCTGAATTTTTTAGAAGGGACAGCACTCAGACCCAGGGATGGGCGTGCTGGAGATCCCATCCCTGCTTCATCCCTGGAGCTGCAGGTACAAAAGAAGCCGAAGAATAAGCACAGAACTCTTGGAGAGTTTATGCTGCAGCCGAGAATTCCTCCTGCCACCACACCCCTTGCAGATAGGTCCGAGAACACTTCTGTGGAACTCTCAAAGCAGGGTTTACCTTTACCACCTACTTCCGTGTCACTGAGCTGCAAATACTGGGGCTTTTGTGAGAGCACTGTCCTCTTCTCGGCCCCTGCTTGTCCTGTGTTCTGGGCCGGTCCTCGTCCTACCCTGCTGGGTCCTTTGGTGGGAGCACTCAGAGCTGAGCAGTTCCTGGCTCTGCCAAGGTCTGAGTGCAGGTGATAGAAGGCTAGGACCCCGCTCACCTCAGAGTCCCTGTCAGTCTGATGTTTGTCCCTAGGATGTCCACAGCAACCCCTGTTACACAGCATGCTACACTCATTATCAGAGGAGCTACGTCTCAATGTGCTAAGAGAGATGGCCAGGGTTACGCAGCTCACGGTCAGGCCAGGGTCTGAGCTCTGCACCTTCCCATCGACGAGATGCCCAGTGTTCAGGGAAAGAGCTCTGCATGTGTGATCCAGGCAGGAGCCACCCGTGAGTCCCAGCTGCAAACCTGGGGCTTCTGGGAGGCCGAGTGAAGCATAATTCAAGTCTCTGCCAGGTCCTAGTCTACCTGTTGCTCTTCTTTGGAGTGAACAGTACATGCTTGCAGTACAAGACCAGTCCTGTGGGGCTTGGTTGAGATCAGGTGAGGCTTCTGGGCCTAGGAAGTGTCATCATGGATGGAGGATATTTAGGTCAACCCTGTCCTGGGCCTCCTGAAAGGGAAAGCCCTTAACCAGAGAAGACGGGTATGCTCCACGGAGGCTGTCGATAGACACTGTCAGGGACAAACAGAGGCAACCCCTGTGCCCTCCATGACTGATGATTCTCATGAGGAGGACCCAGCAGGACAGGACGAGGACCGGCCCAGAGCTCAGGCCAAGCAGAGACCAAGAAGAAGACAGTGTTCTCACCAAAGCTCCAGTGTCTGCAGCTCAGCAACCCAGGAGTAGGTGTTGTAAGCTAAGCCCCGCTTTAAGAGTTCCATAGAAGTTGTCTTTGACCTATTTTCTAGGGCTGTGGTGGCAGGAGGAATTTTTGGCCACATCATAAAGAGTTTTGTGGCCACCTCTGATAGATCAGCTCAGGAAGCTGTAATTTTCCATGATTAGGTTATTAGTCACAAAACTCATTCCTGTGCTGCGGTCCCAGCCCCTTGGCCACAGGAGGCTGACAGGGGTAGCGAGTGGGCTGCTCTGCCCCCTCAGCCTCAGGCCAGGAGCCAGCGGGGCCCTAACATTGGGCCCTCCAGGGCCCTCCTTGTTTGTGCAGCGACCCAGCCCCATTCCAACTTTTTTTTTTTTTTTTTTTTTTTAGCACTTTGTTTTACCCAGGAGATTTAGTTGAGGCAAGAAATCCCTTAATATCTCAGTGAAAGGGGCGTGGGTAGAGTAACTCCTAGAAAATCTACTCGAAGGATGACCCGTGTCTTCTGAGGCATTCATAACCGTGAAGGCCTAGTCTCTAACCTTTCTGGGGCACTTTCATTTTATGAGAAAATCTTCAAGTGAAAGAATAAATGGGAGTAGTTCATGCAGCACTTTCTGGAAACCACATGGACTCAGAGTCCTTGCGTGCTAGAAGGAGGGGACCGTGTGGTCTTCACCTCTGTATCCCCAAGAGACTTCCCTCAGGGACAAAAATTAGGTGCAGTCCACCTACTGTGGGAATTTTGCCTGATTAGCCCCTTCTTCCAGACTGCAGGAGGGCGTTGCCCCGGCCGCTGGGCTCAGTCAGGTAGGCGCCTCTGAAGAGTGTCCCTGCTCCCAGATTTGGCGGGTCACTGTCCAAGCTGAGGGACAAGGAGACCTGGCTCCTGCGTCCTACTACCGAAGCTCCAGGCATTTGGTGGCATTTTCCCAATGTCTGTTTAGAACACTGGGGATGTTCCAGCTGCTCGTCTGCAAGGAGCCCCTTTTCCTCTGTAGACCTGCGCACTGCCTTGATTCGGCGAGTCCTTTTGATGGCTGTAAAGGGACATGAGCCACACACCTACCCTCCCCAGGCCCCTGGCGCTGAGATGGGCCTGATGCAGGGGCTAAGAAACAGCTCAGCTTTACAGCTTTGGCCCCAGGACATGCGGTCCTCCAGGGCAGGGGATTCAGGAAGAGATGGCCTGCCAGGTGGGGAAGCAGGGGGGGAAAGCAAGTAGGCTTTGTGTCTGGGGCCCATGCAGAGCGAGGCTCTCAGGAGACGGGGAATGATACACAACCACAGGCGAAAAATCAAGGACAGTTGAATAAGGCCACTCGCCCTCAGAAAAGCAAGAGTCCACGTTCAGGTGGACGTGACTCTCTACATAGCCGGGCAAGCCCCAGACATCACTGAAACCTTCTTAGGTACACATACACTTCAGGGTTTCTCACACATCCCCACCTTAACAATGCTGACCACAACTGATTCCATTCTTGGTGACTCAAGTTCTCAGACTGGCCATTGTTCCCGGTGGTAGCTGAGCCTGCGGGGGCAGCTGGAGGTGAGACCAGCCTTGAAGAGGCACTAACCCCGAAAGACCCCAACTGTCACTTAGATAAAAGGTTCACAAACCAGCTTGCTTTTGAACCCCTCCCCTCACTTCTTTGGTGAGGCATTTGCTAGCAATAGCCCGATGTGTGGAGTCCAGGAGACAGGACTCCAGTTCCTGACTCTGCCGCCTAGCAGATGCCAGGCCCGGGCCAGTTTCCTGACTCCTGATTTTGCTTTGTCAAATTCATTCCTTCATTCATTCAGTGTATTTTGCTTGAGCAACTCCTATGTGCCCGGTGTTGGCTTAGGCACTTGAGTGTGATGCAACTGAGTCTTGCTGCTTTCTTTTTTTCTTTGTTTTTAAAAATTTAATTTTATTGGTGTACTTAAATGTAATGCTCACATTCATCATCATAGGAAATTTGTACCTGAACATAATGTATCTTGATTTTTCATTTTTCCACATTCTCCTTCTCTCCCTTCAACCCCTCTTCCCCTCCTTGTTTATAAAAACTTTGTTTCCACTTTTTCCTTCTATTTTCTTTTTTTTACCCCACCCGTACCCCCCACTCCTTCTGTCCCTCCCCATTTGAACATTTTTTTCCTGTTTCCCTAATACCTGTCATCCATTTTGTTCCCTGTTCGCCCTTTTGGTTTCTCACACAAGAGAAGCAATGAGATATTTAAAGATGTGTCCAATTTATTTCACTTAATAGTATGGGCTCAGTGTGAATCCATTTCCTTAAAAATGTCTTATTTAACCTTCTTTGTGAGATAGTAGTACTCTCCATTGTATATAAAAAAACCACATTTTCTTTATTCATCCACTGATGGGCACCTGGGGTGATTCCAAGATTTCGGTATTACAAATTATGCTCCTACAAATGTGAGTGTGTATATATGACTATGGTGTGATGCTTTTAACTCTTTTTGGAAGACACCAAGAAAGGGAATAGTTGGGTCAAATGGAACCTCTGGTTTTATTTTTGAGGACTCTCCATACTTATTTCCATATTGTTTGTATCAATTTACACTTCCTTCAACAGTGGAGAAGGGTTCCTTTTAAGCCACAGCTACCCAGCATTTGGTATTGGTTGGTTTCTTGATGACAACCATTCTTTCTGAAGCAAGATGGAATCTCAGTGTTGTTTTAATGTGTATTTTTCGAATGACCACTGATGTTGAACATTTTTCATATGTTTATTTACTGTTTGTACTTCATTTGGGAAGTGTCTATTCATTTCAGATGTCCATTTTTGGATTGGGTCTTTAAATTTGGGGTGTCTGAGCTTTTTATATATTCTAGATATTAGTCCTTTGAGGAATAGCTGGTAAAAAATTTTTACCCACTCTGTGGGTCATCTCTCCACTCCGCTGGGGATTTCTTATGCTGTGTAAAAGCTTACTATGATATTCCAGTTGTTGATTCTTTCTAATATTTCCTGTGCAGTTGAGGTTTATAAAGTCTTTGTCTACACCTGTGTCTTCAAGAGTTTTACCTATTCTGTTTTCTAGCAGATTGTTTCTGTTTTAATATTTAGATATTTGGTGCATTTCAATTTTACTTTAGTGCATAATGAGAGATATGAAATCCCACATTATTTGCTATCAGAAGGCTAGAAATTGGCTGCCCATTCAGTAACAGTTTTTACTGAGCTATAATGTTTAGCATAGCATGTGTTTTAAAAATCAGTACTTGAATACAGTGAAAACTTCCCTGTTGGGTATTTATATAAGTAACAATTGGTTATAGTCTCAAGTGTCTAATTACTTGGGTTTGATTTGTTTTGACTTTGGTCTTTCTCCAGGTGTAACCTGGTTAAAGAGAAAAGTGAAAATACATATACTATGTGTTCTGTTTGTAGTAGTGAGAGAGAAAAAAAGTCATATCAAACTATAAGTTGAAAACTCAGTTTACCTCAACCTGAACTTTTATCAACATAATGCTGGAAAGACTCAGTAGTCAAATTAGTTGGTAATCCTTTTTGAGAAAAGTCAGGAAAAATCTGACAAACTAAATATGATCCTAGTGCTGGGAAGAAGTACAGTTTAGGGTGTCACTTCCCTCCCTAAATGAACATGGAAGCAAGTTTTCTGCCCTCTCAGGAGTAAATGAGAATACCTGTAAGACACTTAGAAGTAGTTGGTATAAACTCACTACCTTTGATCGACAGTTATTCAGCCTTGAAAAATGTTGTATTTCATTTTGATTCAGCATTTGGGAAGAATTATCCAACCATTAATACAGAAAGCATCAAATTCCTTCAGTTCACTGTTTATTCTTATCGTGTGTCAGGGCGTCTTCCAGCAGTAGCTCCCCTCTGCCTCCTGTCTTGAAGCTGGAAATAGTCCCGAAAAATCTGACCCAGACTCTGCTACAGCGATGTATCCCCATCCCTGTTCATTTCTTTTGTTCAGTCCAATTCAGTCAGCTTTGACCTTTATGGAAAGCTCTTCCTCCTGCCCCAATCTAGGATTTATTTTGATCTCTTATTCCTTAATGTGTAGCTCTGCTACTTTTGAATCTACCTACCCTTCAGCTCCCGTAGACCTGACATTCTGCCTCACCAGGCCAGCAGCACTGTAACTGAAATTTGCTCTTGAGCCATATCCACAATTATTACTGAAGCATTACTTATATTGTTGTAGAGTTTGAACAGGGCCAATCTAAATTTCCTTTATTTAAATATAAAAAGCTGTTTCAAAAGTGAACTAAAAATCACATTTTTTTCATATGTCAGCTCATGGCCACACACAGTACCAGTCTTGTGGCACATGTCGTCTTCTAAGTTTTCTTCTTGTCCACACTCGTGTTGATGAGCATCGTTTCTCTTTTCCACACACTGCTTCTCACCGCTGACTGCAATTCTCCCCACAAAGAAGCAAACTTTGTCGGCTTCTTTGTAGATCAAAATCAGAAGACCAAAATGAGCCAGATGTCGATTTCTTTTAAACTAAAAAATCTTCAGACTTGCTTCTGTTCCTCTCTGTTCTGAGCCATCTGAACATAATGCAGAGTCAGCCCCTCTCTTCCAGTCTCTCGTGTCTACCCCCGGCTCAGCCCTCTGTGGCCTGGTCAGGAGGACAGGCGCCTCCACCAACCTCTTTTACTTATTTTTAATCAACTAATTCTGTTTCATTGTTTCTCGGGTTTCTTGTCTCACTTCCTTTGCTTCTTCTAGTCTTCCTGACCACCCCAAACTTTGAGACCTCTTCACAATCTGTAGTTTTAAGTAGTTTCCTATCTCCTCACTGTGAATGATGAGGAATGGTGAGGATTCTCCTTCACAATACACTTGAGGGCTGGTTCTCTCTCTCTTTTTTTTTTTTTTCCTAAATTGTAGTCCTTTAGAAGGTCTTCTTGCTTTGTTCTGTTTTCATAATAAGCTCATGTTTCTCATCAGGATCCCTGCAAGTTGCCAAATCAAAGTGATTCATCAAATTAGAATCCTCAAATTCTTTCCCACATTCTTCACGTATTGTATCATCAAGTTCCATAACTGGTGCTGGTTGATAAACAGTGTTTCTGATTTTATGTTCTGCTTCTTCCTCTTCCAAAATGAAGCTCCCTCCTATGTCAATTATTTTGGGGGCTGCTTTTACATTCCTCACCCCTCTGGCAGCCGTGGCCACTGTCACGGGTCACCAGTCAGTGTGCCCTCAGCCGGGCAGCTCCACCAGCTGCCCAGAAGCTGCAGCTCCAGTGGTGTTGTCTCAGCTGCCCCCATCTCCACCCTATCCCTTCACGCTTGACCTAGGTGTTGGCACAGTCCTAGGTGCAGGCAGTGAGCCAGTATTACTGCTTTCAAAAGTATGTATCACAGCGTGGCAGTTCCAAAATAAAAATAAAATACACGGTTAACAAGATGTTAAAAAATGGTAAGTGCTATAGGAAAATATAGAGTAAAATGAGGGGACTTGGAGGGCTTGGAGTGGTGGAAAAGGATACGATTCTAATAGGACAGACAGGGATGCTTTCTGAGAAAATGACATCTGAGCAGATACTCGAGGATGGGATGGAGTTGGCACAGTCTAGGCAGAGAAAAAAGACAGTGCAAAGGCCCTGAGGCTGGGGCATTCAAGGAACAGTAAGGAGGCCAGTGTGGTTGAGTAATAGGGGTGAAGAAGTCAGAGATGTAATGGAAAGATGTAGGGGACCTTGTTGGCCCCTGTGGGAACTGTTGCCTTTGCTCTGGTAAAACCCAGAACCATTGTAGTGGCAGGATCTGACCTAGATTGTAAGTAACATGATCGCTCTGGCTGCTAACCTGAGAACGAAACGTCGAGCAGACACAGAGAGGAGCAGGGAAATCAACTCGCCATCCACTGCTGTGTGTCCAGACGGACGAGAACAGTGGCTAGAACTCCTGTTGGCGCAGTGGTGGTGGTGAGAAGTGTTGAATGTGAGATGTATTGTGAAGGGAGTTGCTGATGGACTGAAGGTGGAATATGAGAGAGAGCTGAGTCAACGGTGATTCCAGGGGGTCCCTGTGAGCAGCTGAGAACAGGACTTGGCATCAGGCAGGACGAGGAAGCGACACGTGGGGAACCCAATGGGCCGATCAGGAGTTCCCTTGCAGACGTGTTGACAGGGACACCGCTTCACTGCTGTGGTGCAGATTAAGAGGACAGGTGAAAGTGCTTGGTATTAGCAACAGCCAGCTAGCTGTCGGTAAATGTCACTTTCTCTTTCCTGCTGTCGTAAAAGTGGGCGAAGCATGAGCAATTGGGGGGTCCCTGGGACCGTCTGACTAATTGCCTCGCTGTAGAAATAATGAGCCAATTAGCTGCCAAAACAGCCTCTTCCTCAGTGGTTTTCTCACCCTTCAAAGAACTTTCGCTGCCGCTAACAGGGTCTTTAGATCTGTGAGAGGTTTCTCAGCAGTGTGGACGCCCTGCTGTTGGGATGCGGCTCCCCCTGGGTAGACTCAGCCTTTCCTTGTCCGTCACTGAGGTTTCGGGTGCGCAGGACGCCTAACCTCCTCATCGCAGCATGGTGTGCACTGGCTCGACAGACGCACAAACTTCCCGTGGCCAAGTCTCAAGTTTCCATGGGACTGGTGGCAAATTACTCACCGTGAAGTAGGTGCTATTGTCGCTCCCGTTTTGTAGGTGAAGAATGCAGGATCGGGGAAGCTCGTTCTGCTACCTAAAGAGCCACCCCATGGGAAAGTGCTTGCGTGCTTGGCGATGTCACCACTGTCAGTGTCCTCCTCAGTAGCTCAAGGTGTTCCACCTCTTCCATGAGGCGGGAAAGGAAAGGGTGTCTCTAGCAGCTATACTTTTTATCATCAAACGATAATTAGTTGACATTAGGTTATAACATTCTCTGAGCTCTTTGAATCCTTCCTCTGAAAAATATTGTGACCCGTGACACATTACAGTTACTGAATGCACAAAATGAAAAAAACCTTCCAGCGCATATATAGGAGCGTGTCCACAAAGGGAATATTCCTGTGCGCTTGACTTTGTGGGTAGGGAGAGCAAGGTGCCGTCTCTACATATGGGATGCTGTTGATGTGTTTGAATGTTTAACCATGAAGTTATATCATTCTTAAAACAATGTGTTAACTGTTAGGCTACTTCTGAAATACTCTAGTGAGATGAGCTGTTGCCAGTGGACACGCTGATTCTTCGGAGGGACGGGCAGCCCGGCCCTGCTGTAACTGCAATGAGACAGCCACGCAGGGCGCGAGAGGTGGTGACGCTTGGGAAATAGATAATCCCACTTTGCAGGGTCCAGACTTCCCCTTTCCCCTGAGGTTGGTGACTGCCCCAAACCCAGAGCCGTGCTCAAGGTACACTCACTTGCTCGCTTCCAAGAGACTCTGTGCTCCTGTGAAACGTATGAACACGCGAGGTATTTCATACCCTTGTGCGCACTGGTTGGTGGCGTGAGGGCCCGGGTAAGTGTGGGACCTCTTCAGTAGCTACATGACAACAAAACTTTCGTTCAAGAAGTTGTGCAGTACTTGAGGGCCTCATGTAGAATTGGCTTACATGAGAAAAAGGACCCTTATCCTTATTCTGCTTGAATTCTGGAGATTTGGCTCCGGGGGCGGGGGGGGGGGGCATTAGCAAATGAATCTGAGCCATGCAGGCTTTGCTGGCTGTAACAGAACCTATGGCACTCGTGGGGCAGCAGGCACACAGAGCCCTCTCTGCAACCCCAGCAGCTGAATACTGAATAACAGTTGTTTTTCTAAACCAAAACCTTAGTATTCAGGTTGGATTGCAGTGTTGGCACTTTGTGATAAGTAAGTGGGTTTCGGGTTACACTGTGGACACTCGGTCCCCATCACTGCCGTGGAAGACAGTTTAAGAGACGGACCGAGCTCCCAAATGATCTCTCAGGAAAGCAGAGCATCTGAGTACTTGCCTTTGAGCTGTGGTGGCCTCTAGATTGGAAGACCCAGCGTTGGCCTGACTTACACCCTTTCCTGGGCTTGTTCGTAAGGTCCAGAACAACACAATTCTTGAAAATGGCACATTTCTCATATTTTCTGACCCTTGGGGGTGCAGACCAGCTCGGGAGATATGACTGGATGAGTCACAGACACCGCCCTCCCTTCCCCAAGGCCGAGATCCGCTGAAGAGAGTGACTTTGATGGGTCACCGTGGGCCCAGACGGCCCTGCACGCTCACGGCCAGCCGCGGCCTCTTCCCTGGGCTGCCGTTTTTGCTGCCGCTGTCTTTGCTCCCATTTCTGTTCCCCGGCCAGCTGAGGAGCACCGGTTAGCAAAGGTTACCTGCCAGGACCTTGAGCACTGGGTCCCCCCCTTTCCTGAGCTCCAGCCTCTGTCCTCCCTTCCCTTTGACCCCTTATTTGACCACTTCTCCCACTCCGTTCTCTGCCCTCTGGTCCAGGCCATCAGTGACCTCTCTACTTACTTTTGGTCAGCATTCCAGCCTAAGTAACCCTTGAACAATGTGAACCCGGTGCCTCTTGATCATTTAGACCTCAGCCAAACGCCACTGTCTCAGACAGGCTCCTGGTGTCCACTTGTAAAGACTCCACGCCATTTCCACTTCTTTACCTCCATAGCTTTCATCTGGTATTATTTTAGAGGCTCATTTGTTTACTGCTTTCCTCTGTCCTTCTCCTCTCACTAAAATGTGAACATCAAGAGAGTAAAGAATCTGTTTCATTTCCTACTTGGCCACAGTGCCCCGAACAGCGCCCGACACACAGTGAGCATTTGTGGGTGAATAGACCGATGGGCCCGGTCTCCGGAGGAGCCGCATTGCCTGTCTCTGTGCTGCTGGCCGGGCCTCAGGTTGTCCGGGTGCTGGGCTGCGAGCAGAGCCTCTCATTGGTGATGAACAGAGTCTGAGCCCGCCATAGCCCCGCCAAGGGCCCCTGAGCCTGGTGGCAGCCAACCAGGGGCCACGTGACTTTCTTCAAACAGCAGGAAGCCGGGCTCTGGCGATGAGGTGTGGGAAGAGGACCGGAGGGCGGAGGGGCAGGGGCCGCCAACCACCCCTCTCCTGCTCCTTGGGGATGCCCAGACCTCTGTGGCTGGCCAGCAGCACCACATACTTCCTGTGGAGACCAAGGAGAGGAGATCCCCTCTGAAGGCCCTGGCGCCGGGGCTGCCCCGGCAGTCGCATCAGTCCGCTCTCAGGCGGCCACCTTTGTGGACACTCCCTCCTCCCCGCGTGCCTCTGTGTTTCAGTCCTCACTGACAGATGAGAAGCTGCCACACTGGTGGTGGTTTGTGAGGAGGCCCTGGGGGCTGGGGTCTCGAGGAGGAGGGGGCGCTGGAAGGCTGAGCTGCAAGGTGTGGCAGGCAGCCCGGGAGGGTCCATGGGCCAGCAGGGCTCGAGTTCCGGCCAGCATTTCAGTGCAGCGTGCCAAAGATCCGGCAGCCCTCTCAGTTCCTTGTCCCGGCTGGGTCATGCCCAGCGACAGGAAGGGCAGTGGAAGAGCACTTGGTAAGGAGTTGCAGAGACTCCAGTGCAAAGCTTCTCTCTGTCACTCACTGGCTATGTAACCCTGGATGAGGAGTTTTCAGTTGCATCACACGTGAAGGGGGACTCACGAACTCTCTCTCACATGATCGTGGTGAGGGCTGAAGAAGTAGCATCAGTCATTCCAGCGCCCACAGGCTCCATCCCCCACTCCGCCCCAGAGTCGTCTCCTAGGGTAACGAGGAGCTCATCATGGGTTCAGGCTAAGGAAACCAGAAAACCACTGTCCTGACTCAGTGACTTGTCTCATCCTGGCCTTTGGCCCAGATTCTGGAGGCCTTAGTCAGGGGGTGGGGGGCCGTTTGCCCAGAGCTGGGGTTTCCCTATAGGAAACAGTGCAGCCCACTGGAAAAGCCCCCGAAACAAATGGATGTAGCGCTGCCTGAGAAGAGCTGAGAGCTGCCAGGATGGACTGGCGGACTGGTCCAACTGCCCCTTTGGGGAAACCCAGATGTGAGCTGTCACCTGGGCTGAAGTACAGTTCCTGCCCATCCTGATCTATCAGGGCCTTGTGAAACACTCAGAAAGAGCAGCTAAGTCACACTACAGGCCCGAGGCTCAGGCCTCTGAATCCTGCTCAAAGTCTAGCATGTGCAGAGGGCCCAGGCTCAAGCTGCCAGACCTGTTCAGGGCTCCTCTACTCACATCATCTCCCCAGGTCCTCCTGCCCACCCCAAAACCCCTGCCACCAGACACTGCCTCACCCCAACACAGATTTGCTCCCTCCAGGATTAGGGGTGCTTTCATGGAAGCCTCGCCTCTTCCACCATGCCACCATTTGTAATTCTCATCTTCCCAGTTCAGACCCTGGCTGGTCTCTTCCACAGTTTCTCTGTCCTCTGCCTGTCTCCTAGGTTTGCAGATTCCTTCGGGCTGAGTCGTTTATCTCTGGAGTCTCAGACTTACAGTCTGAAGGCCTAACCAGGGTCTGCACCCTCCAGCCAGGGTCTCCGCCTTTCATTGACCTGCCATTCCCAGACATGCTTCTGCGCACCCCTCTTTAGGTGGACACCCTAACAGCCTGTCCCTTCCACGCCTCTCCAAGGCCGTGTGGCATGGATGGAAAGCTCTCTCCATGGCAGCTCTTCACACCCCTGCCACCTGGCGGGTGACTCCCCTTCTTCTCTTCACAGCCTACCCTGGAGCTGTTGCCCAAGGGACTGTACCTGACTCCCCCTGCCCAACCCAGACGGGTCGCATGTGCTCACAGTTAATGGGGACAATGACTGTCATGGTGAGTGCCCAGTACGAGGGAGGGAGAACAACCATAAATCCACTTCTCTTGAGGAGTTGAGTACCTTACAATGAAGACCTTTCCTAGACTTTCATGTCCCAAAAGGAAAGAAGCTTACATTCATGCAGTGGAATCTTTCTGGAGAGTTTCTAAGCACCGTGTTTGTGCATACAGATTGAAGGTAGTCATGGATACCCACAAGGCTGGGACAACCGGGTCTCCCTCATATAAGCTGCTGTGGGGGCTGCCAGAAAACAGTCTTGGCAGTATCTTTGGGCCTGGCCTCTGCTTCTAAAAGGTCGCCTCATGTAAGGTCACATCTGCTCCTGGGGAGACCCCGTATCCACTGACTGATAAGTGTGTGTATACACAGGCTTGCAGCCTCCCTGTTTCAGGAAGTCTGAAGGACCATCCCAAGGAGAGCTCCTGTGAGCTCTGGTTGGGACTGCATGGCAGCCAAACTTTCTCCTCTGCCCAATCCTCTTTTCTATGGGTGTTAATCCTGAGAGCTTGTCATTGTAAAGGTCCTGCAAGTTGACATCTGAGTTAGAGCCTGCTTCCTGCAGTACTAAAGTACCACGTCTGGTTCTAGGAGTGGTTTTTAAATGAGACACTAAGATAGGGTTTCCCAACTGTATCGTTTGCCATCACACTGCCAGTGAAGACCCCACCGCAAGAAGCAAGTGGCGCAGCCTGTGGCACAGGATAATAATGCAATTGCTGCGACTTTCACCCTTGTTGTAAGAGAATGCGTCAGCGGGTAGAGTACATTGGGCACTTGAGAAATACGGGGGAATTAGCCACAAGGATAATGAATTTGTTAAATTCTCCGAGTCTCAGTAAAAGCTAACGGAGAGTTTAGAGTGTTTTAAGTGGCAGTGAAAAGGAAGTGTGAGTGCCATGGGCCTCTTTGGTGCACGTGAAAAGCTCTTGCCTCTTATAGTGGAAGAAAAGAAAGAGCTGAGAACCAGGTGCTGGAGTGATTTGTCCAGAGAGTTGCTATGGCCTGAGTGTATCCCCTGTGGGTCTGTGTGTTAGAACCCTGCTCCTTGGTGTGGCAATGTGGGGAGGTGGCGGAACCGTTAAGATGTAGGGCTCAGTGCCAGGTAATTAGGTCATGGAGTGGGGGCAGGGGCCACTGCCCTTGGAAAGGATTGATACTGATGTCATGGAATGAGTCATTTGTTCTCACAAAAGAGAGCTGTTGTGAAAAGAACAAGCCCAATCCATGCATCTCTCTGGCTTCCTCTTTGCCAGCGATCTCTGTCTGTTGTGCATGCTTCAGCTGACACCGTAATGTGGCCTAACATGCCATGACACATCCCCAGGAGGGCCCTCGCCAGCTCCAGCACCAGCACCATGCTGTTTGGATTTTCAGCCTCCAAAACTGTGATCTAGATAAACTTCTTTTCTTTATAAAGTATCAAGCCTCAGATATTCTGTGATAGCAGCAGAAAATGAACTAATATAATAATTGAGCTTGAAAAGTTAAACTCCCAACAAAGGCAAATCTCCCATGCCAAGCACAGAGCACTGGCCAGGAAAGGATGAGAACCTGACACATAAGATAGGAACCTCTTTTGTACCTGAGAATTCTTGACTCCTCATACTCTCCTAAGTACTGCGGGGCTTCCAAAGTAACCTGTTCATCTCTGTTAGAAGCTAGAGCTCACTTTTTTTCTTTTCTTTTCTTTTCTTTTCCTTTCTTTCTTCCTTTTTTTTTTTTTTTTTTTTTTTTTTTTTTTTTTTTTTTTTTTTTTTTTTTTTTTTTTTTTTTTTTTTTTTTTTTTTTTTTTTTTTTTTGACCAGGTCTTGCTATGTAGTTCAGGCTGGCTTTGAACTCATTATGTAGCCCAGGTTAGCCTCAAACTTGTGGCAATGCTCCTGCCTCAGCCTCCTGATTGCTGGAATTATAGGCACGCACTGCCGCACCTGGTACACCTCTTATTTAAAAGAGTACCACAGAAGCCTGTCTGGTGGAACTTGTTCTCTCATTCTCTCAAGATTGGCTACCTCAGCTCTTGGCTACGAGGTCAATTCGGGTTAAGTCCCCTGGCCAGATGTGCTGGTCCTGAGTAGAGAAAAGGTAATGCAGAACCCAGCCAGCAAATAGCAGGAGTCGGGAGAGGATGCCTAGGACTGGATAATGAATCAAAGGGGCAAACATAAATTTGCATCAAAAAGTTTATGGCTGTGGGAGCACTGTCCTAGGAAACAATATTTAAAATTGTGGCAAGTCCCCAGGACACGACACAAATGCATAGTTAGACTGGCTCCTGGAAGCATGGGAGAAAAAATCGCTACACTGAGTGCCATAGACATGCCAAAGTTGCTGTGGCAGACTGCAGTGAGTAGGTATGCAAGGCCAGGAACCACCCAAAGTCCAGAAGATACCAAAACAATAAAGAATTTGCTAGAAGCATGCCAATATCACTAAGAAATAAAATCCTCTATGGGCTGGAACCTACAGCAGGATGTGTTTTATAGAACTGGGTTCACTGTTAACAGGAGGGTTGGTAGGACTCTGAAATAATAGTGGCCCAGTGGTAATCCCTGCCTCCTCTATGCCGGGTTGTTTCACTTATCATGAGCAGCAAGGTTAGAGTGACAGCTTAGAGGGGCCTGACTTACAGTTCCGGAAATGCTTAATAGAACACAGCATCCTTAGGATCAAAGTAGATTGGAAGCCAAAACAATTTTTGCAATCAAAGGAAATTGATCATGGATGATGAGTCCAGTCACCCTAGTAGGATGTCCCCTGCCAAATTTCTAAACCAAGATCTCAACCAGTTTGAAGACTCCAAATCTTTTGACTGAAGGAGCAGCCAGAAGGATCTAGCCACACCACCACAGTCAATGTGCATGCTGATGATTTAGCCAGCCCTTCCCAAGGCACCCTGTGGCTATTTACTTGAGTAAGTACACATACTAAGAAAAAGAGATTACCAATTTTGAGGACTATTAAACATAGAATTTGAGTCAGTGTTCTTACCTGAGGACCTGTAGTAGTACCGAGACTCTCGTTAGAGTGTATGTGGGCCAGGTAATGAATAGATTTCTGGCCCATCTTCTGTGCTCAGAAGGCTGTCTGGGTATAACTGGATAAACATAATTGATAATTAACACAACCTCTCAAGAGCTTTACAGTGAAGAAAGCCAAGTAGAAGCCTCCAAAACTTCTCCCAATCTTAGCCAAAATAGTAAATCAAAAGCAATATCATGTTCTAGTGGTAATAGCAGAATTGGTGCCACCATTAAGGACCTAAAGAAAGTCCACCTGATTTTTGTTTAATTTACCAGGAAACCCAGTAGGTCCTGGAAGATGCCTGTAGGCTGATACCAAGAAATCATAGCTCCAGCTGCAACCATTGTGGTGCTTTTGGCACAGTAGATTAAGCTGGTCTGTAGCTGCTGGTCTATTCTTTTCTTCCCCTATCAGAAATAATTTGCATTTATTTGGGACAAACAACAGTTCAGACAAGGTTAACTCTCCTGCCTTCTGTCATAATGCAGTCCCAAGAGGTCCAGACCTGGACACCCTGCGGAACATCCCACGTGTCTATTCTAATAACGTTAGCCAGCCAGATAAAACTGCTGGCCGTGGCAAGACACACGAGCGCCAGAAGATAAGCTGAATGAGTATTTACGGCCTACCACATCAGTAAAGTTTTTAGGGATTCAGTGATCCAGGGTATGTCAGGAAATTTCTTCTTGAAGTACAGAGTAAGTTACTGTGTCTCATTCGTCCCACCATGAAGAAGGAAACACCTT
Organism: Dasyprocta punctata; assembly: GCA_004363535.1. Taxonomy (NCBI): domain Eukaryota; kingdom Metazoa; phylum Chordata; class Mammalia; order Rodentia; family Dasyproctidae; genus Dasyprocta; species Dasyprocta punctata. The sequence continues at coordinate 275,306 of RJWM01000104.1, read as the reverse complement.
TGGCAGGTCCCTGAGGACTGGGGATATACCTTGCTGCACACCTGGGAATGTTACCCTGACTCATATTCTCGGCAGTAATGTAAAATCCTGCTATCTCTGAATGCATCCCCAGGCAGGAAAGGGCTCTGTGGCACTTTGAGCTGCAGCACAAGTGGCCCTGCCACGTGGGCCACATGAATCACCAGATTCTGTGGTTTTATAAGTGTCAGTTGTGGGAAGCAGACTTTGTACATAGGGTCTTGGAATAAGGCTTTGCCTCCTATACCAGAGATTTACATACATTTTAAAAAATAGCTCCTGTCATGTTTCTGAATGTTGGTAGACCTGAAGGGCCTGGTGAAATAATCATCCAGCAAAAGTGACCCGGGATAAGTGTTTGGCAGCTCTAAGGTCAGGTGAAAGCTATGTGGAGGAACCTGAGCCTTCAGTTAACAATCTGAGTCACAACTAACCCTCGGGTATGGACTGAGTTCGTGAGTCAAGGGTCCACTGTACTTCTGCCCAGGTCCCAGCAATTGTTGCTGTGTACTTCCATGGTGAGACCGGGTGGGGGCGGTCCTAGCTTATTCACAGCCTGTCCCCATCCCTAGTCCTGGTGAAGGACAGAGCTTCTGTTTCAGCTGAGAATCTAAACAAAACAAAACAAAACAAACCCACAGGAACTGCTCCAGAGAGGTCCTAGTTGGAGAAAGGAACTCAGTGTTGTAGAGGTCAGTCAAGAAGAGCGTCTTAGGATGTGAAAAGAGAGGGGGACTGCAGTAACCGACTGTTACGTCACTGCAGCCTCAGAGCTGTGGCCGCAGCAGCAATTTCTGCTTGCCGGGTCTCCTGTCCCAGCACATGACCTCACCCTTACCCAGTCGGGCTGGAGGAAAAGGCCTGGGTAAGAGCCAGAATCTCCACCAGGAGAGTGTGGGGCTGCCCCAGCTTTGAGCCGGGGGAAGTGTGACACATTGCCAAGTAGCTGGCTCCCTCACTCCCGCTGCTTCCGCCAAGATGGTTCCCAGATCTGTTACGTGGGGAAAAGCGGGCATCCGTGCTGGTGCTGGGTTCCCGGCTCTCCTGACAGGCGTGAGGGCAGCCTCTTGGCTCACCTCCCCAGCGCTGTTGACAGGGTGACAGAAACAGCACCCCTGACTGTGTGCTGAGCGCCTGTGATGGCCTGGGGCTAGCCTGTGCCCCAAAGGGTATTTCTTTTTTTTTAAGCAGATTTTATTGGTACATTTTAGGTATATATAATGATCTCATTCATCAGAGAATTTATACCTGTACATGATTAAACTCGCTTCTTTTTTCCCCATTCTCCTATCCTCCCTTCAACCCCACCCCTTCTCCCCATTTACAAAAGTTTTGTTTCCATTTTTTCCTTCTTTTCTTTTTTTCTTTAATTACCTTTTCCTTCTTTCCTTTCCCCTTCCCCCCTCCCTGGTTCTCCTCCCCATTTTAACAGTTTCTTCTTATTTCACAATGCTATTACATATTTTAGTCCTTTTTTAAAACACTTTTGGCTTCTCACACCAGAGAAACAATGTGGTATTTACACATGTGTGTCCGATTTGTTTCACTTATGAGTATGATCTCAATGTGCGTTCATTTACCTAGAAATGTCTCAAGCTTATCCTTCTTTATGATACAGTAGTACTGCATTGTATAAAAAAACCACATCTTCTTTATCCATTCGCCAGTTGATGGGCATCTGGACTATTTCCAAGATTTGGCTATTAAAAACTGTTCCGCTATAAACATGGGTATGCATATATCACTACAGTATGATGCTTTTAATTCTTTTGGGAAGATACTGAGGAGAATAACTGGGTCAAATGGAACTTCTAGCCCTAGTTTTTTTAACAATCTCCACATTGATTTCCCCAGTGGTTGCACCAGTCTGCATTCCTACCAATAGAGGAGAAGGGTTCCTTTTTCCCCATAGCCCCTCCAGAGTTTGTTATTGGTTGATTTCTTGATAATAGCCATTCTTCCTGGGGTGAGATGCAATCTCAGTGTTGTTTTAATTTTATTTTCATGAATGACCAATAGTGTTGAACATTTTTTCATATATTTATTTTCCATTTCTAGTTCTTCATCTGAAAAGTGTGTATTCATCTCAGATGTCCATTTCTGGATTGGGTCTTTAAATTTGGGGGATCTGTTTCCTTTGAGTTCTTTATTCTTGATAGTAATCCTTTTCCTGGAGAACAGCTGAAAAAATATTTTTCCTACCCTCTGGGTTGTCTCTTCACTCCATTGGTGGTTCCTCTTGCTGTGAAAAAACTTTTTAATAAGATGAGATCTCAGTTGTTGGTTCTTTGTGATAGTGCCTGTGCATTTTGGGTTTTGTTCATAAAGTCTTTGCCTACACCAATGTTGTAAGAGCATTTCTAAACTTTGGAAGAATCATGTTGCTTTTCTATCCTGACTTCTGTAAAATCTTTGAGAATTTCTTTTAATCAGTGGAAAGAGGCTCACTTTTATCAGACCCTGGAACACAGCCGTCGTTGTCACCTAGGCACTGAGGGGCCCTTCCCAGACCTGAGGATAGAGCGGTTGTTGGGGTTGAGATCCACAGTGCCTGAACAGCAGGTGACAGTGCACACGTGTGACTGGGCGGTGGGCACACGAGCCCCAGAGTCGGCCTTGAGGAAGAAGGTGCCCAGTGGAGGACCGCCCCACCTCCCATTGGGTGTTGGTCCGCCTCACTGGGGGGAACATGTCAGCTGGCATTCCCAGTGTGCCAGGGTGGGGCGGACGAATCAGAGGACACCAGAGAGCTGTGACTGATTTGCATTCCTGGAGCATAGGGCTGACGTAAGGCAGTTAGGGGTGGTGAGCAGTGAGGCTGAGGGTGTCCCCAGGGGCTAGGGCAGGAGGGCAGAGTCTCAGACTAGGACACAGGGCTAGGAGCTCACCTTGAGCCAGGAACCAGAATAATCCTCTAAAATGGTAGCACCTCAAGGGTTGGCATTTCCACAGAGTCTGGTGCAATTCCTGACTCTCCGTAGTCACTTAGCAAACACTTGTGGAGTGAATGAATGGGTGACAGCTATGGGGAGGGTAGCAGAAGAACTGTGCAGAGACGGGCCAGTGGAATGTTGAAGTGGCTGTCTGCACGTCTCAGGTGGGTTGGAGCAAGGCTATAAGGATGGAGAGGAGGGACAGATTTGAAAGGGATTGGGCAAGAGAAAGCACCAGGACAGGGCAAGGGACTGAGAGAAATCCAGGATAGTGCCCAGGGCTGTGCCAACTTGGTCTTTCCACATAGGACAGTAGCACATTGGTTTCTTCCAGGTCTCCATTAGCTTGGAGTCCAGGTCTTGTAGACAAAGGTGGCGCTGTCCAGTCAGAGGGTCCTTCACAAAGCCCTGCAAGCCACCTCCCAGAAGGAGATGCTGGACACAGAGACATCCGGTGAGTGAGAAGCTGGCTGACCTCTGCTGTTGGTGCGCACACGTTACTGCAGCCTGCAAGCCCAGCTGCCCTGTGAGCAGACCCTCATCTCCACCCAGGACTCAGCTGGATCTGGGTTTTGTTTCCCAACAGTTGGTTTGTTGGAATGCTGACCGTTGGGCAAGAGTGCACAGCGCAGAGAAGAATTTCTAATAATGATGAGCGCATTTGGGAAGCAGGCTCAGATCATGTGAAGGGAGGAAAGAGGCCCAGTGTCTGCAATGTCTATACAAGGCAGGAAAGCTCACAACAACAATGTTGACTGTAAACATCTTCCTTGGAAAATCGTTTGGCAGTACCTATTAAGGCTAAAATATGTATGTCCTGTGACCCAACAGTTCCTTACCATGCTTAGCTTTTCCAAAAGAAATGTGAACATTACTGACCAAAACATGAGCAAAAAAATTCAAAACAACTTTATTAATATTAGCCAGAGTGGAAACAGCCTAACTATTTTCCGTCAGCAGTAGAAGGGGGAAATACATTGTGGAGTAGTCATACAATGGAATACGGCACCGCAGTGGAAAAAGAGATGACAACTACCACAGATGCGACAACCAGGAAAACCTACAGGGACACAACGTCCAGTGAAAGACGTCAAGCATAAAAGAGAGCCTGGTAGATGCTCTCACTGAAATGGAGTTCACAGACAGGAAAAGCTAATGTATGGCGATGGAGACTGGCACGGTGCGGGGAGGAGCCCAAGGAGGCGTTCGGGGTGCTGAAGAAGGTCTCTCTCTGGGTACCGTTTCAATGAGTGTAAACATTGATGAAAATTCTCTGCACCGTGCACTTGTGATTTGTGTACTTTATTGTACAATGACAATAAAAATTAAATCATTTTTTTAAAAAAGGCCTCTCCCCCTCTCCAGAAGAACGGCAGGCTCTGGAAAGTGACGCCGAGAGCCCGGTGGTGTGTCAAGAGCAAGGCCTGGGGAGCTTGTGCAGATCTTCCCTTGAAGCTGAGAGAGAGGGAAAAGGAGAAAGGGTTTAATTAATCATCTCTCAGGTTGAACGAGCAGCCTGGGCAGGCGATAACATCAGCGGCAGCAGTGCGGAGCCCTTTTGCTGCGCCTCTCTCCAACCACAATGAAAAATAACTGTGAAGATGCAGCTTTCCTGGCAGCCGGGCCCAGGTCTCCTGGCAGGAGGGAAACCGGTCAGCCGTTGGTGAGGGCGAGGCCTGAGCCCAGAGAGGGGGCTTCTGAGGGGCCCGGCCCCAGGCCTCTGTCTGGCTCGCCTCCTGTGTGGTCCTGAGGAAGTTCCCCTGAGGAAGGCCCAGAGCGGGCGGGGAGCTTCCAGCACCTACAGAGGGCCAGAGGCCTCCGCCACCCGCCTCGGCCCAGCGCCTGCCTTGGGGGCTGCTGCTCCCACGCCCCCTGCAGGTCTGCACGCTACTGAGTGGCCAGCAGCCGACCTCTCGGCCGCACCAGTGACCGACTGCTTTCCCTACCTGAGCCATGGGTCCAGGAGAACTGATTTGGGGCTGTGGCCCGTCTATTCCTGCCACACCCCACTTCACAGATAAGAAAGCTGAGGCCAGGGAGAAAAATAAGTGCTAGATTTCTTACGCGTGTGAAAGCCGTGTAACGATGTGGAAGGGTGCAGGGCTGGAGCCGCTGGATCTAGAATGGCCAGCCGTGGGCCCTTAGCACACACCGGTGGCTTGCTCAGAGGCTGAGGGTAGGATAGTACGTGCTTGGTCCCTGAAGCCCCTGCTGTCCACTTCAACTGAGCAGACCTGAATTACCAAGCACATAACGTGCAGGCAGCCAGGAGCTGAAGGAGTAAGGCTCAGGAACATGGCACGCCTGCTCTCCAGGGCCAGTGCTGCCCACTTGGCCTGTGTGGCACAGGCCAGACTGCCAGCCTGATAGCCACCGACTCCATGCACAGAGCACGTTAGACGTGAGGATGCCGGGCAGCACCTGTACCCTCCGGGCCCCTGCCGAGAGCTGTCCTGCCTGCCAGGGAGGAGCAGAGAGACTTCTGCGGCTGTCCACTGAAAGAGGCTCCTTGACTCTTGTGCAGCCGGAAACACTCTGTAAGGTAATCATTAGCACCTTGGCTAAACACACAGTGTGGAATCAGGAAACACCGTATAAACCTCCTTTAGCTGGGAACGTTGAGGATGTAAATTTTCTTTAAGCAAAGAGAGCCTGTGACGGCCAGTGACCTTGGACTCGGTCTCTCTTCCTAGGTCACGAAAAGCGCTCACCCGCCATCCCACCTCACAGGTCGCCATCCCAGAGAAGCTCTTGGTCCACAAAGGTCATCGCAGCACCGGCGCCTCTCCAGGTCACACACTAGCTTCACAATTATCGTTTCATCTCATGGACTGACAGATGGGCCATTCCTGTGGAGGAAGCTTCCTTCCTTCTGGGTAACCTCTCTGGGCGTGAGTGCTGAGTCAGAGGACATGGCCATGCCGTGACCAGGCAGAGACTCTGTGGGGCTGTCCTGGGCTGGCTCAGTCCTCAAGGCCCAGTGCACGGGGCTGCACCGCTGCTTTCCCGGACTCCTTTGATTCCGTTCCCACCTCGGCACTGCTCGTCTCTGACGAGGCGGCACCTGACAGGCAGAAGAGGGCAGAGTTGGGGTGCTCCCTGGGGAGGCTCCTTGAAGGGAGGGCTATCCCACTCTCCTGGGAAGTCTTGCTGAGGCGGTGAGTCCTGACTCCTCAGCTCCCCTGGCCCCCGGGTCCCTCCTGGCCTAGAGGTGGGCCTAGCAAAGCTAAGAGTGTTTCCTCCGGGCTGGGCCTGCCCGTGGTTACCTCTGAAGGAAGGCATAGTTTGGGGATGCTCACTAATACCCCAGAGGAAGGGGGTGCTTCAGCCCAGTCTCCAGAAACTGGGGGTCGAGGCCATGTTGCTTGGGCCCAGGGATCTGTCCTAGAGCCCCAGCCTTCCGGTGTGTCAGCGTTACCTTGACGCAGCACCAGCAGACCGCCAGGGAGCCTGGGCTCGGGTCTGGCTGTGGGCGGCGCTCTCCGGAGGGGCAGCACTCACACACTCCTAGCCCCCTTGGGCTCCCCAGCACCGTGTGCAGATCTGAGCCTCCTCAGTGCCTTCATGGGTGGCTCGCATCTGTCACCTCATGTGAGGCGCCACCTTCCCTCCCCGCCGTGCCCGCCCCATGTTCCCTGTTTACCAGCAGAGGCTCCAGAAGCTTTCCGGCAACCTCTCTGACCTCAGTTTCTCCAGAGTGGAGCCAGATGCTCTGAGGCCGTTCAGTTTGACAAACACCCTGAACCTGGGCTGGGCGCTGGCCTCTGGGGCCAGCGTTGGCTGTGTGTGTGTGGACTCTGTACCCGAGAGACTGAGGCACCTGTCCAAGCTCACACGGCAAGCTAGCAGCGGACCTGAGCACGGCCGTGGGCTGACAAGGGCCTACACGCGGTCCAGGCCCTCTCCACGCTCAGGCGCCTCAGGCTTCATCAGGAGCCCAAGGTCGGAGTGCCCCGGTGCCGGCTGATGGGAGCTCGGGAAGTAGTGGTGGGTTTCCTGCCAAGGTGTCCCAGCAGACCTTGGCAGCTGTGCGCCCCACTTACAAAGAAGCAGCCTTAGGACCCCATGCAGCACTCCCAGGGAACAGGAGCCCACAGTCCCACATGACACTTTCTCCAGACTGAACCCACCCTTGGGCGCTGGCCCCGTACCAGCTGCCTGTACCCCTGACCCTCCTGATCTGAGGATGGGGCCACTTTGCTCAGTAATCCTTGCTGCCTTCCAGCACTTAATGTGGCTCTCAAGGTAGAGATGAGCAGGGCTGGCCTGGAGACCCGAGGGTGGGCGTGTGGCCGGCCTCTGTGCTTGTCACGTGCGCAGCCCAAAGCTTTAGGGCCTGCTTGTGAGCAGATTCTGCAAACTTCCTGCAGGTCTGGTTTTGGCCAAGTTGTGGTTACAGCACAATATCTAACAATATTCCAGGATAAACAGATCTTTATCTGTCCTGTTTCCTTAAAGAAGCTCATGGTCTAAGAATTTTGAATTGTAGGAAGCTGTTTAGGCTGTGGGGTAATTGCAGGCTCCCCCAATAAACTGTTCAAATGATCAGAGTTACAGTTGGAATTGGGGAGGGGGTCGTGACTTGGTAGCCCCATCTAGCAACACGTGAGGACCTGAGCGAGGGGTGGGTTCACCCCAGCAGGACACAGCGGACACAGTGCTCTGGAAGTAGAAGGATGTTACTAGTCAGGGAGAGGCTGCGATGCCATCAAGCCCCCGAAGGCTGATGAAGGGCTCCGTTTCAAGATGAGATGGGTGCTTGCCAGTCCAGACAGGGCCTCCGTGGACATGCCCCCTTCCTGAGTCCCACACCGTGCCCAGTGCTGTGTGAGTAGCCAGAAACCCTGGTTCTTCTGGTCTGTTTGGCAGGGCTGACATTTCTGTGGCACCACACTGGGTCCGGGATGGGCGGGTGGAGGGGGGTTGCTGATTAGAGTTAGAGCTCCCTGTAACTGAGAACAAAGGAGGAAAGGAGGCAGGGCTTTGAGCCTCCAGCCCTGGTACTCGGATCTGCAGGTGGGTGGGCACTGACCAGATAGGGAAGGTCTGGGAAAGGATCCGAGTTGATTTCTGAAGGGTAAGGAAGAAAGGGAGCAGAATGAGCCGCACAGACGCTGAGGGAGCCCTTCCCGGGTCCCACCGTCACGAGATGCAGAGAGGGAAGGCTCGGTGGGTTCTGCCTGCTCCACCCCGGGCCAGAGGCTCCTCCTGAAAGACCTCTGGGCCTCCAGGTCAGAAGCCCTGTGATGGGGTCCTCTGCCGCAGCCCTTCCAGTCCCTGCGGCCCCCACCACCCTGGTGTTTGTCGTGGCTCTCAGTCTCCAGCTTTCCGCACCTGAGCTTTATTGAAGCAGCCAACACCAACGTATCCATGACAAATGTGTCCTTGAGGAAACCCCCTGCCATCCCCCCGCATCAGACATCACCCCATCAGCCCAAGGCCAGCGAGCTCCCACCCCACCCTGCCTGTTTCCCATGGCTCTAAACCTGGGAGAGGTCCGGGTCCCAGGTGCTACCCTGGGTCTTCTGACATGATTTCCATCCTTCTATGGATATGATAACACTCTCTAAGGCTTGTTTGAACATGGAGAAACTACTTTCCTCAGTGGCACAGTTCTTGGGAGGGTCTGTTGGCTAAATAAGAAACACACGTGTAAGTCATTGTCTTAGCAGAAACACACATAATTAAAATAAAAGCGAACTTTGGTCATCCCAGCCACGAGAGTCCTGTGTGCCCCCATTCCCAGGGGTAGCTCAGGGAGCCGTCTCTGCCTGCCGGAGAGAAGGCAGTGGGGACTGAGTGAAGGCAGTGGGACCTTGACAGCCACAGCAAGGGAGCAAGCAGCAGGTAGGCAGCTCCCAGGGCTGCCCAGGACACGGGCAGGAGGGCAGCAGGAGAGGGGCTGTACATCAAGGACCATGCAAGCAGTTGGCAGAGAGAACAACTCAGCAACCTCCCCAGGTGCCCCGCCTAACCACAGCAATTTCCCCAAGCATGGCCTCCTCATGAGGTCCCTCCACCCAGAAGAGACCAAGGGAGGGGCAAACTGGAGCCCAGCTCAGACTTACCTTGGACCTGCCTGCCCTGCCCTGCCCTGCCCCTCGAGGAAGATGGGGGCTTGGCCACTGATGCAGACAGAAACCCCCAGAACCACCCCTAGAATTTACACATCCTCATGTTCAGCTTTTCACTCCCTGCCCCCACCCACTGTCGGACAGTGGAATTACTCAGGGTTTGACAGCCCCAAAGGGCAGCCTCTGTGCAGCCCATGAGTGGCACCCGAAGCCCCAGGGGTACCAGTGATACCCATGAGGAGCCTTTGCCCTGCCGGGCCCCTGGCTGTGTAGAGGGAGATAAAGTCTCAGTGTCCCTTACCAGTGAACAGTAGCTTACCTTCAGCTTGGGGCAGATTTTGGGGAGCTCCACCATATTTTCATAAACTTTCCTTATGTGCTGGTCGGCTTCGTGGCGCTTCGTGAGCTTCTCTGTGAGGTTCTTCAGGATGCCCGTGAAGATCTCCGTAAACTCTGCGTAGCAGAGCTCCTGAAAGAGGGTTGGGGGCACCCAGGAGTGGGAGCGCACCGTGGAGCACAGCTGAACCCCCCCCCTCCGTCCCGGGCTCCCCAAGCCTGATGAACCCTGCTCCTAATTTCGGGCCCCGAGCTGGAGACCCAGGGAAGCGGCCCCGGGCCATGCTGCAGTGGTGGCAGAAGGGGCTGACCGAGCCCAGGGCCTGGCCACCGGTTCAGCTGCTGGCGCCGGAGGACCTGTCCTTGGGTTTCAGAGTCTCCGGCCCTGTGTGCTGACCGAGGCCGCCCCTCGCCTCTGCAGGTAATGCCCCGCAGGCCCGGGGAGCGGATGCTGCTTACCTCACTGGTGTTCTGGGGCCTTGTGAAGGAACCCTGGCAGCAAGAGAAATTGGTCAGAAACACAAAGCCCGCCAGGACGGAGTGTCGGAGGAAGACGCGGGCTTACCGCGTACTTCTTCTTGTCGTGCACGAGATTCTGCAGGATCTCATCACAGAGCGCCGTGAGGTTCTCAGGAGTCGCGGTGACTGCCTCCATCGGTGCCGAGTGGCTTTCGGACGCCCAGAGCACACAGACCAGGAGCACGTAGAGGTGCATGGCGCCTTTCAAGGAGGCTCCAGCTGATTTGAGCCCGAGCTTGGCCGCATTTCTGTGGGAAGGGTACCTATCTATATGTGTGAGTGTAAGGAAATGCAAACCTCTTATCAGTCATCGATGGCTTCCGAGGAAGACAGCGAGGACCTTATCGCCGGGCGAGAAGTGCTGCTCGTGCATTTTTAATGACCACAGCACTCTCCGTGGATCCTTGGCTTTGCTGAAATTCAGACCCTGGGACTGGTTATTTGGAATCCGTATGTGGGGTTGCGACCTTTCTGCCCGCGTGTGGGCAAGGCCTCCGGCCAGGATTGGTGCCATGTGCAGGTGCAGGATGGAGCAGGGGGAGCAAGTGACACAGTGGGCACACAGCTGCTGGGTGCGGGCAGGCCCCGAAGCTGCAGGAATCGGCTCCGCCAGGCCCACCTGCGAGGCCAAGGCTGGCCCCTCTGCTCACCTGAGCCTTGGGGACACACTCCCTTCCTCCCCCTCCCCAGGCGGGACACAGAGCACGAGGAGCGGGGAAGAGGCCTTCAGCCTGGCTGTCAAAGCAAGGCGGCTGCTTTTCTCTTGGCCAGAAAGTCATAGATTTTAGTAGAAAGCATCTGATAGATCCAAAACTCCATATAAAGATAAAAAGCAGTTCAGAAAAATGCTCCACTAGACTCATGTTCCAACACACCATGAACTGACATTCTGACTCTCAAAGATTAAGATCACACATTTGGGGGAAAGTTGGGTAAATATGCTGAGCTCTGACCCCTGTGGTTTCTTTTTCTCTGAAAATTAGTTTCTTTTCTGATTTACCTTTAGAGTGGTTGAGTGTGAGGGCCGGGCCTAGGGTGCAGGGTCCTCAGCCTCTGAGGGGCACAGGACCTCTTCCCCCCACAGTCCCTGGGCCTCCCCCAGAAAGACGAGCCCCTTCTCTGGGTTGGACCCCCTGGGATGGCCCTTCTCTTAGGGGGGAGCCCTTGGGCACCCCAGGAAGAAGACCTGGGCCTGTGGAGCACCATACTCAGGCCCAGCCCGGACTCCCACCTCTCACCTTTTTCCCCTTCTGAAAATAAACCAGAAAAGGACACAAAATAAAATCAGATTTTGAATAATTTATTATGGCAAGACATCTCGAATAAATACAGGCTATGAGCTTAAATAAATAAATAAATAAATATTTTAGAAATATAAATATATAAATAAATACTCCAGATTCTGACAGTATAAAATATCCTCTCCCCCACCCGTGTCGGGGTCCAGGTGGCCCACAGCAGGTCCGTGCCACCCGCGTTGTGGTTGCGGCCCGCCCCTTGGTCCCTCCCAGCGATGGTCCTGAGTTTCCGCCTCTGGCCGGGTGAGACGCGGCAGGTAGCCGGGACACTGAGCTCGAGGGCTGGCCCGGCCGGCCCGCGCTGCCTCATTCCTGCTCCGGTTGCCAGCAGTCAAAAGGGATGGCAAACAGAAACTGCTCAAGGTTCTTTTTGAAACTTTTGAAGGTGATATTCTGGGTCGTACAGGAAGTTTCCTTAAGAAAAAAATGAAAAATCAGAAACACTTGAGTCCAGGTGAGTGGGTAACGTGGGGAGGCAGCAGTGCATTTCTGCATCGCCTCTGAGAACTCAGAGGCCAGAGGGCCCATTCCTAGGGGGCCGGGGGGAGAGTCGGTCAGGTGACACTGTTGCCACCCATGTGCTGCCCCAGGGCTCCGCAGTTCTACCAAGGGCAGCTGGGGCCGACGCCCTGACGATGTGCTACTCTGAGCTGCTCCTCTGGGCCGTGGAACTGCCTTGTTGGTCCCGGGCCAGGGCCCAGAGGTCGGGCAGAGGCCGCCACCCATCACCCGGACCTCACTGGCTTCCTGCAGGAAGAAGGGGCGTTTGGCGCCTTCATCCTTGCCAGGCAGTTCCCCTGCTTGCTCCAGTGCAATCCAGGCACCCCACAGGAAAGTCCTGTCAGGAGGCGGCACGCGGGCCGGCACTTCCTGTGGACCTGGGGCAGGCCCTGAGTTTCTGCGGGTTGGCCTCACCTCTGACCTCATTACTGCCCAAGACAAAACAAGGGGCAGCGGCTGCCGGGGGAGCACTGCGGGCTTCGAAGGGAGCACCCTGGCCTTGCCGCCTGGAGATGAAAGGCTCCCGTCCTCAGGGGCTCCTCATGACACATCTGTTGACACGGAAACCTTTCCAGGTCCTGAACAGCCTCTCCCCACCCGTCCCCACCCTCCCAGCCAAGGGCACTCACCGGGGTCGGGGGGCAGTGCTGCTCGTAGTATTCGGCTATCAGGTTCAAGGAGCCCTGGAGCCTGGTGAGGTTGCCATGCAGGCCCTTCTTGAACAGAGCCAGGCGGGTCTTCAGGCATGTTGGCTCCTGTGAACGGGCCCGGTTCCCAGTGAGCAGAGGCCAAGCGCCCGCAGCGGCCACCTGCCCATCACTCCTTCCTGTGCCACCCTGCCCCAGGACTGGGGCCTCCAAGGGCTACAGAAGGATTCCTGACTAGTCTCGGGCCAGGCCCCTCATACACGGTGCTGTGCGCATCGCAGACACACATCTGTCCTCCCTGCCGGCCTGGCTCAGGCCACCCTCGGCCAGCACAGCCACGCCCCCTCAGCCCAAGGCCTGGGGAGGGTCCCAGCCCCCATGCTCGCCCCACCATTCAAGAGAAGGGGCGGGGTGGGGCGGGGCATTGCCTCTGACTTGCTCAGTGAGCCAGTGTTGCTTCTAAAACCCCATCTCCACAGGGCTTGGACTCGGGGTACAGAGAGTGCCCCAGGCCCACGGCCACATCTCAGGAAGACCTCGCATTTCCACCGTCCCCTGGTGACCCTTCGACTTTGAATGCTAGGCCTGCCTGCAGCTGCTCAGCTGATAAAGGAGCCCATGTGACCACCACAGTTGCCAGGCGAGTGGCACCCAGATGTGCCCCCTCCTCGTGGCAGCTGGCTGACTGGCAAGGAAGTAGACACCTGTGAAGGTCCACCTCAAACCCAGCCTCCAGGACACAAGACCCTGGAGAGGTGTGCCCGAGAGAAAAGCACCTTACCTGGGGCTCAAACTGGTCATAGACAACGTCTACTGTTTCATTCTGTAGAAAGGAAAATGCCACGTTATCCAGCTGTCAGGCAGGGCCAGTGCGGGGCCAGCGGGGTGGTCCAGTGCAACCCACATTCTCTCTCCCTCACTCACCATCACAGCAGCCGGGTCACTAGTGCGGTTCAGGAGGCTCAGGGCTTCCTGGATGGTGGCCTTCACCTGGGACTGAGTGACGGGGCTGAGCAGGTCAGTGGGTGCACAGATGCTGCAAACCACAGTGCTGAGGAGGAGCAGGTTCTGCAGCCACATCCTCCTGAGGACTTTAGCCTTTCTCTCTGAGTACTGGGCTCACTGGCAAAAGAGCCCTTATATACACAGTTAGAGGAAATGATTAATGGTGACCACAAAAGCCAGGGAGGCGGGGGAACTACCTGAACTGTGGAATCTCCTGGCCCTTATCAGCTGCGCATGGGAGCCACAAGCCTTTTCCCCAGGTGGTCAGACTTGGGAGTTTTCATTAATGAGCCCTTCCAAGAACCAGCTACCCACCTGTCCACCTCCTTGAGTGCTCTCCAGTCCTGCCTGGGCAGTTTTGCCTGGCCCTAGGCTGCCCCTCCTTTTAAGGGGCCTCTGGGCACAACTCGGACCTCCTGGCCTGGAGTGGCCAGGGTGGGGCTTGGGAGATGCTGGATGGGGCTCCTGCCTCCCGGCTCCCTATCCTGCCTGTTATCCTAGGAGGTCTTTGGGCAGGTTGTGCCCACCCTGGTGGCCATTCCAGTCCCAGCCTGCCCTTCTTCTTCCCGCCCTTGTCTGGCCTCTGTAAGACTTGAGCGTGAGCAGAGCTCTTGCAGGCCCGTCACCCTGTTCTCTTACAGTCCAGCCAAATGACACAGTCCTGCAGTGACTCACATGGGTCCCCTCCAAGGAGCCGGAGCAGTCAGCGAGCTCAGCCCAGCCAAGGCCCACTACCCCCGTGAGCAGAGGGCATGACAGCCACGTGCTCATCCAGCGAGCAGGACTGCGGTGCGTCCCTGCACGGCACTGCCCCGTCTGACAGCCGTGTTTGTGGTTTACATGGCCATATTCAAGCTGCAGAAAGTCAGCCCCCCCTTCCCAGCCGGACTGCTGGCTGTGACGCCTCCTGGCTGAGTGACTCTTTCTCTAAGCTCCATGAGCCACACTGCCCTCTGTGGGGCGGCCTGCCCCTTCAAGTGGACACGCCACCGCCCCCAAGGCACCAGGAACCATGGGGGCTGCCGCACCCATCCAGGCCCAGGGCCCCGTGGCTTTCCTAGCAAGCGCCTCCAGGTTTGCTGCCCCACACGGTCCCAGCCGCACCCGCTGTGCAGCTCCAGGGTCCCCTCCGTGGAAGCAGGAACTGCGTCTGGAACAACGACGGGCTCTTGAGGCGCTCACAATTGTTTGCTTTTCACAATGGGTTCTGGAGGAGACAGCATGAGTTTGTGTTTGCACAAGGGGCCTGGCTCAAGCTGCCCCATGCCAGAACTTTCGTGGCCACGAGGCTGTGGGGCCACACATGTCCGTTTCCGTGTGTGCACACATGGGTGGCAGCGGATGCCTCTCGGAGGGGAGGGTGCTGTGCGTGAAGGCGCCCCTGTGCGGGCCTGAGTTCCTAGCAGTTGCTTTCGCGGAGGCTCCCGGGCTTTGGAGATAGCCCTCTGACAGGGGAGAAGCTCCCCACTCCGGGAGCCCCACGAGGTCAGCCACAAGGAAGGACGCCCAGCCACACCCTCAGACAGCAGGTGGAACTCGTGGCCTGAGCACTGTGGTCCACATGTGTGGCCCCGGAAAGTGTCACCGCAAAGGGGGATTTGCTGCGCTTGCTTGGGAAAGCCAGGCCTCCAGATCATTCTGGGGTTCCCTGGCAGGGTCGGGGACCTGCCCCAAGACCAGCCCTGCCTTTCTGAGCCTAGTGGACATACACAGGTGGTCAGGCTGGGCCTGGGAGGGTGACCTTTCTCTACCTTTTTGCAAGTCCTCAGGGAACATGAAAGGGGGCAAGGGTATTAGCTGCGGAAGCCACCCGGAGTGGAGGTCTGTGTCTGACAGGCCTGGCGGCCGGCGGTGGGGAGGAAAGCCACAGGCAGTGGCTAAGCTGGTAGCCAGGGAGGCCGAGCACTGGTGTGGACCCTCTGGGATGGTGGTCACTTTGCTTCTGAAAACAGCTCATCACCCCTCCAGCAGTCGACAAGCCTTTCCAGTCTGCGCCAGACCCTGTGCCGGGAAGAGGTGGGTGGGGCACTACTGGCGCCCTCTAGCGTCCACATCTGACTCGAGTTTCTCAGTCTGCGGAGGGGCGGGAGGCTGCAGCGAACTCTTCCGTGGTGTGGTCCAGCCTGGGGTGGGGAACGTTCAGACCTGAGAGAGCTCAAGGAATTGCCCTCCAAGCCTTGGTAGCCAAGGGAACTGGAGGGATTCCTGAGACACACGGCCTCCCTGCAGTGTGAAAGAGCACGGAGGAGGCAGGCGGGCTTGCCGGGCTGTGGGGGAGCGGGGAGGAAATGGGAGTGTCTGGGGCACAGCGGAGCCTGGGGTCTTAGAGGCAGGCACCGTAGAGGAGAGGTCGAGTCGAGAGAGAGTTAGCAAGTAGAACCTTGAAAGGACTCATTTAAGTAGTGGGTTTACTCATTCACCTCTTTTCTTTCTTTTCCTTTCCTTTCCTTTTCTTTATGCAGAACTGGGGATTGAACACAGGGCCTTCACATTGAGCTATATCCCCACCCTACCTACTTTTTTTTTTTTTTTTTTTAATCTTGAGATAGGATCGCACTAAGTCACTAAATTCCCTGAACTGGACTTGAACTCATGATCCTCCTGCCTCGGCCTCCCAGAGTGCGCGCTGGGATTATAGATGTGTACCATAGCCCTCAGCTTCATTCATTTATTGAGCACCTACCGGGTTCTCCCCAGGGAAGACAGATACTAGGATGTCAGGAAACAGTCAGGGCCCTACCTTCATGGCCTCTGTCACCACACTGATGGAGAAGCAAGCTCAGTCTCCTCGCCTGCCTTTCCCAAGTGTGCTTTAGAACATAAGTCAGAGAACCTCGTGGGTTACCAGCTGTGGGCCCAGGGGACCGAGGGGCAGGTCTGCAGGGTCTCAGGGCCCACGGGAAGGTGTGGCTCCGGAGGCCGTGTGTCAGGAGACAGAGCTGGGAAGGAGGCCACAAGGATTTCTCAGGAAGAAGGGGCGGGCGGGCCATGGGGACAAGCTTGCTGGGCCCAGCAGGTGACAGGCCAGCAGCCAAGGGCCCCAGGGAGGGGCAGGAAGAGAGGGCAGCAGGGGCCACCGGGAGAGACCCAGGCCCGCAGCTCGGCCTTCCGGCCCGGAGGCAGCAGGTGCAGGACCGCTCTCCATGGGCTTGCCGACGGGGTTTGTGGGCCGCCACACATCTCTCTCCTGGAAAGATGACGTCAGGGCTGAGCCGTGACACGGGCAGGCATTCCTAGATTGCATGCACGGAAAGAAGTGGCAAGAGATAGCCACGCTGACTCAGGCGCCCCAGTGGGGCTGCAGCAGGGCAGAGGAGGGGGCCCAGTGGGCGGTGCGGCCCAGCCCTGGCCCCCGGGCACTGGGCCAGGAGGAAACCCTCCGGGACAAGTTTTCTGTGCGTGGCCCTCCCCACAGGTCTGGCGGATCTGCGGGCTTGTGGCCATGCAGGGATTCTTGTTGAAAGAGGAAGTTATCACACGGGAAGGAAACGGGGCCCCGGGTCCTCACATCCCACGTGGGGTCAGATGGGCATCTCAGATGATTCGATCCTTCCTTGTGCCTGCCAGCTCTTGGGGAGGCCTTGTCCTCACGGGGGCTGGACACCCGGGAGACCAGTGAGGCCCTTGTCCCCACAATAGAGGACCACAGGACCAGGACTGGATTTGAAGCTTCATCTGCTCCTGCTCCCCTGATGGTTCCTACTACCTGGGCATCAACATCAGGAAATGCTGGTCACCCAGCCAGACCAGCAGGGGTGGACCAAGCATGTGGGTCCCCCTCGGGGCAGCTGTTCATCAAGGGAGAGTCCCGTTAGGTACTGACAGGGAGGCTGGAGTGGCCTGCGACTGCCCAGGGACCTCAGGGGCAGGAAGGCAGAATTTCCCCAGCAGACTGTGCCACCCAGGCTCGGGCTCTTGGCCTTCTCCAGCTACCATGGGCTCCTGCACAGCCGGGGAAAGTCCCTCCTCCCTGAGCTCAGCCGCCCCAGCTGTGCAGTGGGTCAGCTCCCAGCCGCCCACCCAGGAACCCCTGTGGGAGACTCTTCCCAAGAAGAGGTGGCGCTCTCGGCTCCTCCCACTCCACCAGCTTTCTGAAGCCCAAACTGAGCAGAGGGACCCAGCCTTGCCGGGACTTTCTGAAACAGTGGTCACACGCCCACCCATACCTCCAGAGGGTATCTTTCTGTCAGACAGGGTGACAGCCGGCCACCTGCAGGGCCCTCCCTGCCTGGCCCACCGCAGCTCACCTCTCCCTCCCCCTCCCTCCCCTCCTCCCTCCTCCT
>RJWM01000104.1:176347-257592 GCA_004363535.1 Dasyprocta punctata | reverse complement strand
AGGCGGGCACAGGGTGCACTTGGCTGTAAACACGGGAGTCGGGTGAGTGCAGGACGGGGCCTCCCTGGGGGCTGTGGGGCCTGAAGGTACAGTGGACGCCTGGTCAGGGACGAGGAGGCCCCGAGAGCCTAGGCCAGACCGAGGGGCTCCTGTGCCCCCCACGCTGGCTGGAGCGCTGTTACTTAAGCATCAGAGACTGGGAGCCACATCCCCTTAACTTCTCCACGGGCTCTATCAGGTCCTCGTGTGGATTCGGAGTCCCTCGGAGTCCCGCAGGCCAGCGGCAGCCGTGCTGGTCCGTCTCCACCTCCATGAGCCTGCCCTGAGGTTTCCAAGGGCAAACCGAGCCCTGACCCGTCGGATGAGGACTCACCGCGCCTCCCCGGCCACGCCACCCCTCTCTGCCGCTCCCGCCACGGCCTCGGCCTCCCGGACGCGGGGTCCCCATGGGCCGGGTCGGGCCATTTCCTCCGCCCGGGATCCGTCCTGTTGGTGTGAAATACAGCGCGGTCACGGCCCGCCCCACCGCCACCGCCCCTCAGGCCACGGTCCCGAGCGCGGCGCCTTCCGGTGGCCCCAGCAAGGAGGAAAGGGGCAGAGACCTGAAGCGCTCTGGGCCCCACTGCCTGGACTCCAGGGCGAGGCGGTGACTGGGCCCAGCCTCCACCCAGCTGCACAGACTGCCGTGTGCCTCAGTTTACCTGCCCTGTTAGGCCTCCTGTGCCCTTGTTCTCCCAGCACTGTTCGCCTCGCCCACCCCTCCGCTGTCTGACCGAGTCCTGCTCTTCTCGGCCTCTGCGGCCACGCTTCCCCGTGGGAAGCACCTCGGGTCCACTGTAGTCGGTACGAAGCCCGGGTGTGCGGGCTGACACGGCCAGGAGGCCCCCGAGGCCTGGCGGGTCTCCCAAACCCTCTCCCGGCACGGGGAAGGGGGTCCCCAGGGCGTTTTCATCTCTGAGCCGGGCGGAGGCTCAGGGCCAGGGAGGGAGGAGCGGGGGGCGGTCTGCGTCCCGGCCAGGCCCTTGGCCTTCTGGAAATTTTCTCTTTGCTTTATTCTTCTGCATTTGCCAAATTTTTAGTAAAAAGCAGATATGCTGTCCCATCTTGTTCTCTTAGTGAAGAATTTTATTTTAAAAGTTAAAAAATAAAATTTCTAATGTAATCCAGTTCCCTGGAGAGCACCTCGGATGTGGGACGGTGGGCTCGCTGGGGCGCCAGTGGGCACCTGGGGTTTATGGCGGGACTCTGCTGCCCCCTGGTGCCAGTTTGACTGAAGGACAGTCTGAGCGGGTTCTGAGGAAATACGAGGCGCTGGCAGCCAGCGAGAGGGGAGCACTTGAGCTTCCTGTTGCGTCAGGAACTCATCAGCCTGTGCCTGCAGGTGGCGGAGCACGACCCAGCATCAGTCCACTGGGGTTGCTGTCACAAGTTACCATAAATGAATGGCTCATAGATAACAGAAATGTTTGGTCAGGCTGAGAGTTACAAGATCAAGGCGAGATGTACAAGACCTTGTACCTCTGCCCATGTTCCTGCGCCTAACCCACCACTGCCGCCTGCCTCCCACAGCAGGTTTGACTGCTGGTGAGGCCCTGCTTCCTGGTTCACAGGCACCTCACTTGGGTCCTTTGTTTAAGGGCACTAATCCCATTCATAAGGGCCCCACACTCGGGACCTAAACACCTCCCTAAAGCCCCACCTCCAAATAGCATCACGTGGGAGGTTCCGTTTCAGCGTCTGAGTTGGTGAGGCAGCAGGGATACATCCACGTTCCGTCTCAGGCTGTAGCATGCAAGCATTCCTGTGACCTGACCAAGAACTGACCACACTTGGTTGGGGAGCACAGCACTGGCGGTGCTCGGGCAGGTTACGCTGGCTTCGGGCAGGGTCTGAGGTTTAGGTCAAGGATAAGCTTGCATGGGCCAGTGTTCAGCCCCGAACCCAGCCTGACTGCAGGCTTGGCTAACTCCGGAAATAGTGAACCCCAGAACCCCTTAAAAGACCCATTCCCATCTCAAGCCTGTCACCGCCCCCTGCCACTCCTGCTCCTGCTGTGGGTCTTGTCTGTCTGACCCCCCAGCTGCTCATCTTCCTGTGTCAGCTGTGTCCGACCCCGCCACTGACTTTTGCCTACTGTGGGCATCCGTCATGAACACAGAGCTGGCCTGGGAGGGAAGGGACGACCGAGGGAGAGTCGCAGGCTTCCTACCGGAATTCACTCCTCGCAGGTCTTTCTCAGTTCCACAGATGCACCCAGCCAATTTCAGTCTCCGGCTGCTGTTCCCCCATCCAGATCTCCTTTCTCTGTGCTGGTCCTATGACTGGCGCTTTCTTGTCATTCAGGTCCCCACCTATGCGTCCCCTGCCCGGACAGGCCTTCCCAGACCACCCAGTCTAAAGCAACCTTCCACGGCCCTCAGTTTGTGTAGACCCCCACTTGCTATGTCCCCAGCATCCACTGCAGGACCTGCCGCATAGGCGCCCAGCCAACGTGTGCTGACTCTGGACTCCCCGGCTCTGGGGGATGCAGTGCCATGCCGCCCACAGTCCGCGCAGTGGAAAGAGTGTGGCTTCTGGACCAGCAGCTTCGAGGAAGGGCCCCGTAGCAGGACAGCCAGGCAAGAGCCAATGGCAGACCGCTGGCTACTTCCTCACACTCAGAATTCAACAGACTCCCAGGAGAAAGACCCTGCTTGGAGATGTTTGCCAATTCCAGTGGTGTAAATACTCTGTCTGGTCAACTTCGAGCTACAAGTGGTTTGGTAGCTGGCTGACTTTTTTTCCCCCTCAGTACTAGGGAACCCAGCACCTTTGCACTAAGGCTACAACCTCATTTATTATTTTTTTTAATTTTAAAATAGGATCTTGGTAAGTTGCCAACTTGATCAAACTGGGTTTGAACTTGTGATCCTCGTGCCTTAGAGTGCTGGGATTACAGGCATATGCTAAAACGCCCATCAAGGTGGTTTTGTTTTGTTGTTGTTGGTTGGTTGGTTGTTTTTGATTTAACAGTTGGCTTTGTGAGCCAGTACGAGGTGGTTCCAGTGCGTCACTGGCTCTGTGCTCCCTGCAGGGTAGGTATGGGAGAATCAGGGCAGCAGGGAGCTGGACCACAGAGGAAAGGGCTGCTGGGCCTCTCTCCAGAGACAGAAGAGGTGACAAGAAGTGACTCATCCTGGGAACACGAGGTTGGACACAAACGCCGCCTCATCCAGGATAAAAATAGGGCCAGCCACCAAGGGGGAGCAGGCACAGGTCCAGATTCAGGCTTCCTGGGGTCTCCCAAGCCCTTCTCCTCCAGCAGCACACCTCCCCCTAGTGGTCATGTCAGAGACTGCACCAGCATCCTCAACTCCTTGAATCAAGCCCAGCAATGGACTTCCCTGTGCTCCAGCATGGCCTTCAGGGCGTCAGGCGGGCACGAGGTGCGGACAGCGAAAGAGCGGGGTTATTCCTTCGGACACGTAAAGATTCGTTAGTAAGAGGGGTACATTCCTGAGCTGGTAGCAGATAAATCTTCCACCTCCTGTTCAAACAGTTGGCTTATTTATAACCTCAAGGAAGGAATGGATCAAGTTGGAAAAGAGAAAGAGGTCACGGGGTGCTGGTGTCTGATTTCAGGACCCAAAGTCTCTCTGAGTCTCCTGAGGAGCCCAGAGGCCGTTGCCCCCTAGCATGGCGACAGAGCAGAGACTGGAGGGGACACACAGGGCCACATGGGCTGACGAAGGGCCAGGCTTCAGCCTGAACTAATCACCCCAGGGCTCCGCGGCAGTGCTGTGGGTGGTCCCGGCCGGCTCTCCTCTCTCAGGGAAGAGCCTGTCATGGGTCAGTATGCACAGTCCAGAGGTGGGCAGCGTTGGAGCTGGCCCTCAGCACGCCGAGTCAGCGTAAGGGCATTCCAGGCTCAGGCAAAATGGGTAAAGGTTCAGCGGGGTGACGAAAGGAGTGCGATTCTCCTAGGAAGTCATAGCTCACCGGCGGGCTACAGCATCAGTGAGCGTGGTAGCTATGGAGGAAACACAAGCAACAGGCGGAGGTAGATCCCGTGTGCGATCCTAAGACACGGACACATAGACAAGGTCCTCGGGACCCTGAGAACTGAGGAAGTAAGTTTGAGACTGACATGGTCAAGTTTGCATTTTCCAAAATTCAATCTAGTTCCTCAATAGATTTGATTGCCAGGACGCCCGTGGCAGGGAGACCTGCAGGAGGCCTGCTAAATCATCAGGCAAGGGGGTGGAGGTGGGGTGGGGGGCAAGGAGGAGACTCCGGGAGGGGGTGGCACGGCTGGGTCTGGTGGCGTCTCTATTGCGAACTCTGCTGCCCTCAAGGGGTTGGGGATGCTGCTGCAGCTTCTGGAATAACCGCTAGGGGCAGTGTCCCACAGGAGTCACCGGCTCAGGGTAGATGGCTCAGAGTGGTGCCTGGTGCGTTGTGCGTGAGACGGCCGTGTCCACCGCGATCGGCAGGGCAGTGTGAGCACGCGCGCACTCGGACAGCGTCCTCGCTGCAGCCCGGGGCACGCACAGCTCATCGAGAGTGGTCGCGAAGACCCGAACCCAATTTGAGACACGGGCCACAATGCAATTGTTCAGAGTCTGGTTTATTTTCTCGCATGCCTAGAAGGCTGTTCAAAACCTGAGGTACACAGGAGCATGTCTCCCACCCCCACCTCCATTGGGGAAGGAGCAAGACATAGCCCTTTACTAAAAATAAATACACTCAATACTACAGAAAGTAATAAATAAATAAATACATACATAAATAGCATCGGTGGGATAAAAATGGGAACATAAAGCCTAACAAGGCCAAGGGGAGGCTGCATGATCCAGAAATTAGATTACCAATGATTTATCTTCCACCGCAGGAGAAAATCAAATCCTGTGGTGTGGAATTGTGTGGGAGATACCCAGCATCGTCAGACGCTCTGCTATTCTGAGCATTGCCAGGGCTCGGAAGAGAACACAGGGACAAAGCCGCACTCCCGAGAAGAGCCGGAGGTGCTCTGCCCTGAACTTGACTCCACACAGATGATGTTGCTGAGATAGTAGTGCAGTTTCCTCCGGAAGTCATCCCAGTCGCTGAAGTTGAGGGATCTTCCCTGTGAAAAGGCCGGGAGGATGGCGTTAGATGCCCCACTCACCAGCTTTGCGGACTTGGGCCAGTTGCTTAGCCATGAGCCCCGAGAGCAGCCCAGGATGCAGGGGCGGGGGGACAGGCATGGGTCGGGGCGTCCGGAGGGACACCTTACCTTCCGTGTGGTTTGGACGTGGGATGCAGGCACGTACTGCTTAAGAGACTATGGGAAGAGACCGAAGAAGGCAGTCAGATCCTGAAAAGGCCCTGCAGTTCTCCTCCCTGGAGGCCAGGCAGAGCCAGCACAGGGACCCCCCAAACCATTGACAGTTTCTTGTACCTTAAGATTTTCCTGCATCGTTTTCGTTGCGTTTGGGAATTTGTCCACAGCTTTCAGGAAATCACACAGGTTATTCCTCCAAAGGCTGCGGTTCTAAGGGGAGCGGGAATCCAGGAGAGGGCGGGGGATTGGGGAGTGTCCTCTCCCTGGCCGGGCTACACTCATCTCCCCAGCGTTCTGAGCCTGCCGCTGGGGGCATCTCTGAACAACCTCCCTTTGGTATTCTCCTTGCCCCAAGCAGTTGCCTGAGCCCCCCCAAAGGGCACAGGTACCCCAGGCAGGACCTTCACCTGCAAACACCAAGCCCCAACCCCTGGCTCCATGTAGGGCACAAAGGACCACGATGGATCTTTCTGCTCTCAGGGAGAAAACATCTCCCAAAAGAAGCCCTGGGAATGACAGAGGTTTGGCCAAGGAAGGTATATGTTTATAAGAAGCCAGATACCAAAGTGAATGCCTCAACTGGATTAAGTCAGGGCTTCTAGATATCAGGAAGAAAATCACAAGGACCCCAGCTTGGAGATGGGTGCCACCTGCGAACTGTGAATGCCCCCAAGAGGGAACTAAACTCAGGGAATACTTTAACTTCATGTTCAATTCAAAAGGTGCCAAGCAAACAATAGATAAACACTGCAGCTGGCTGGAACTGAAAAATAACTGCAAATAATCATGCCCAGCGCTGGTGAGGATGGAAAACAGAAGCTCAGGTTTTTTAAGGAGAAGGAAAGAAGCAGCAGAGCCTGCGGGAAGGGGCTGCCCTGCTAACAATGGAGATTAAGGCCCCGGCTGCTGTTTGACACTTTATCGTCTGAAACCAGCCTCCACTGTTAGAGTCCTGGCCGGGGTCCTGCACTGAACACCTGTCAGGTGCCAGGTGCTTTGCATCATTTGATTCTCATAACACCTCTGAGTCAGGCGCTCTTCTGAAAAGAATATGAGATGGAACGGCATGGCCCAGTTCACCAGGCAGGAGGCGGACTGAGAGCCAGCTGTGTCTAAGTGTGAGGCTGAGTACTTACACACAGTTGTACTAGGTCTTCAATGTCAGGAGTAGGCCCCTGTGGGGACAGAGGGACAGAGAGCCGTGAGGACTGTGGGCCGAGGCACCTGCCGGAGCCCCACTGCTCCAGGCCGACCTCAGCCCAAGTACTCACCGGGTCCCCAGTGGAAGAGTTTAGTTCGTGGAAAAGTTCCTGGATGGTCCCATTGCAGAGCTGTCCGGGGGTGGGTGCCTGGAGGCCAGGGCGCAGCAGGAGCAGGACCAGGAGCAGGGTGGGGAAGCCGCTTGCGCTGGTGATGGCAGGACACATTCTGACTGCGCTGGGTCCTCCGTGGGGTTCTCAGGAGCCCGCAGCAGCCACCCGCTTTATATTGTGCAGGGGTACTGTGCCCACACCGAGGGGGAGGGCGGGCATCGGAAGGATTTTTATCTCACATGGAACCTCCTTAGAAAACCACAGACTTATTCATCACTTTCTAGTACTCAAAAACAGCAAAATGGGAAAAAAGATTACTTCAAGCTATCTCCACTTTTTTTTTTTTTTTTTTTTGGTACCGGCAATCGAACTCAGGACCTCACGCTTGCCAGGCAGGCACTGTGCTACTAGGCTGTATCCCTGGCCCTATCTCCACTTTTGGTCAAGGAGAATAGAGGGCGACAGAGTAGAGACAGGTGAGAGGACCCTCTGACCCATGGAGGCAGCTGGATTCGGAGCTGGTCCAGGCCTCCTGCCCCGGGGGGACCTCATCCTGCCACCCCTGGACAGGCCTGGCCTTCACTGCCCAGTCTGCCTGGCGCTGTCTGGTCCTGGTCAGGGCCACCGGAATAGATAAGAGTTTGTCCAGTGGTCTGTGACTCGGGCACCCATCCGCACGTGGGCTCGCACTCCGCAAAGTGCGTCTCCCAACACAACACCCTCCCGGTGCCCATTACTGTGCTCGAGCCCTGGTGGTCTCCCCTCGGGCTCTGGGCAGCTTTTTCCTGGCGCCATTGCTCCTGGTGGGTGGCAGATGGAGCCCAGGCACAAGAAGCCCTTCCTTCATTGGTCTGATAGCTCAGCCTGTCCGTGTCCTGCGTCGCAAAGGCTTAGCTCCTCCTGGGGACCCGGCCACCGGCCCCAGGCTGCCCCCTTGGTAACACAGAGAGCTGGGCTCAAGGACCAGAGCCCAGGGGTGGCCCTGGAGGGTGCTATCACTGGCAGCTGGGGGAAATGGCTGACCTGGGAGGGTCAATTGGAGGGTGAAATTGGCAAGATTTGAGGGATGAGAGCAAGGGAAGAAAAAGGAACACCGGGCAGCTCTCTGGTTTTGGGATGGGCCTGAAGATGCTGGGACTGTGATGGGAGGGAGAGGTGCTCGCAGGGGTCCGGATTGCAGTCTGTCCTGGAGCATGGATCTGGGGTGGGTCGGGGTGCAGTGGGGTGGTGGTGGCAGGGTTTGCAGAGGTGGGAGGAGAATAGGAACAGACCATGTAGAATCCACAGAGTACCTGAGAAACCACGGCCCAGGAGGAAGTGGGAAAACCAGAAGGGTGGCAGCGGAGGGGACGGCCCCTGCCTACAGCTCTGCTCTGCCCATGGATGTGTCAGACCAGAGGAGCAGGGGGTTTTGGCGAATGGGTGAGTGTCGTGGGGTGCGGAGAAGGGCTCTCTGAGATGACTGGGCTGAGGCAGGGGAAGTAGAGGCAGGACGGAGAAGCCGGGTGTGGTATGGTGTGATTACTGGGGGAAGATGAAGGATAGCACATTGCTGAGGCAGGAGAATCTGGGTGCTTTGGGCTGCAGAGGGGGCAGTGAGGAAGCCTGGCCCAAAGTGATTCCATGAGGACAGTGCCCGCGCCACGAGATGCCTGGGATGTGGACCAGAGCATCTTCCCCAGCCAAGGGGAGGCTCAGAGGGGAGCGCTGGGGCCTCAGTACCAATGACCTAGAAACCTGGTCCATGTACAGACTTATTAAGGTTCGGAGTAAAGTTGGGCGGAGTGGAGGCTTACTGTGCGCAGTCACCCGGCGCAGAGCAGACATGGTCCCTCCCTTCGAAACCTATCTTGAGCTGAGTGTAGTAGCATATACTGTAATCCCAGAGGCAGGAGGATCGCCGAGAGTTTGAGGCCAGCCTGGGCTACATAGCGGGTTCAAGGCCAGCCTGAACTACAAAGCAAGACCCTGTCTCCACAACAAAACAAAACCACCCGGGGCCTTTTAGGGGAGTAGTGGAGACTCGAGAGGCAGCGGCCAGGGTGCGGGATGCTGGACGGTGGCCCAGCACGAGTGGTGCCTGGCAGGAGCACACACAGGGAGGGCCCTCTGCCTGGGGTCACCTGTCCCTCTGCACAGAGGCAGGCGGAGCGACCTGGGGCCCAGCCCCTCTGGTGGGGATGCACGGTAGGTCAGGTCGGCAGGTTTGGTGCAGGAGGGGACAATGGCTTCCGCGTTTCTTGTGCGGTAGGAGGAAAGGTCAGCCCCTGAGGACTGGGAGGTGGGCAGTCCAGGCTGGTGGCTTGACTTGATTGTTTGAGGTGACCTCGAGGGACAGGTAGCCTAATGTCAGAGAGTAAGGAGGTGGGGAGGACCCAGGTCTGCTTGGACAAGAGGAATGGAAGGGCTTGCAGAAGACCTGAGGCCAGGTTCAGGGGGGCCATGGAAGGAGGCCACCCAGGGCAAGCAGGGAGCAGGGGCAAGAGCAGTAGGCAAACCGGGCACGGTGGCGCACGTCTGTAAGCCCAGCACTCAGGATTGCCATGAGTACGAGGCCAGCCTGGGCTACAAAGTGGGTTCAAGGTTCCAACCAGAAGACAACTAGTTTGCCTTCCTGGTGAGTGGCACGTGACTGGCACGGACTCTAGGAAGAGAATGAACAGTGACTCCCGAGAACCCACCATGTTGGGTCTGGGGGGTTCCAACCAAAAGACAACCAGCCTGCCTTCCTGGTGAGTGGCACATGACTGGCGCGGACTCCAGGAAGAGAAAGATCTGTGCCTCCCGTACATCTACTGGTGCACAGGCTAAGAATCAAGGACACACCCCCACCCCCACCCCCACCCCCATAAGCAACCTGCTGGTTCAGAGGACTGGCTAAGTTGATAGCAACTAACGTACATAAAGCAACTAAATGCTTGTATTGTTTGGCTGATTTTGCAGGCCTGGGGCCAACAGTCCAGGCATCTCTTGGGAGGATGACAGTATGGAATGTAGCAAATATGGGGGATTCCCTTCTGTCTTATCTTTGAGGCCCAATATTGTTCTCATTGTTTTGTTTTATTCTGATTAATTTTTTTTGCTTTATTTTATATTCTGTTTTGATTGGTTTTATTCTGTTTTGTTTTTGGTTTGATTTTACTATACTTGATGGAATGGTCAACTATTGTGAAGATAGCAAGATATACTATAGTAGCTTTGTTTTCCTACTGTCTTGCTTTGAAGAGCTGTACCAGTTCTACTGCTTTGTTTTGATTGACTTTGTTCTGTTATGTTTTGTTGAATTTTACTATCTTTAAAATAAAATTTTTAAAAAATTACAAAAAAAAAAAAAAAGAGAGTTCAAGACCAGCCTAAACCATACATGAAACCCTGCCTTAATAAAAAAAAAAAAAAAAAAAAAAAAAAAAGAAGTTCAAGGCCAACCTAAAACCAAAATAAAACCCTACCCAAAAAAAAAAAAAAAAAAAAAAAAAAGTAATAGGCAGGAAGTGGGGCAGCCCCCCAACGCCCTCTGGGTACAACCTAACAATTGCAGCTGCTTAAAGAATCAGGCAAGTGGATAGTCTTGTTCCAAAGAGCACATATGTTTAAGAGGGGGCCACCCGCTGCTGTGGCTGAAACCAACTGGGTACCTTCTTGGGGCACCTGCCCCGGGAATCTCTTTTGAGGTCTGCCTGGACTCTCCAGGACCCACTTCAGGTGGAAATCACAAGAACCCACTTCCCTTCCCTGTGGGCCACGGTCCTGCCTGGCTGCCAGCAGAAGCCCAGACCTGCCAGGCAGTGATTCTACCCAAACCCTGGCGCCAGCCCCGCCCAGGGAGGACAAACCGCTTGTGCAGCTGATCGCTATCAGGAGGAGAGATGAGCTGCACGTGCTTACACTTGGGGCAGGAGGGAGGGGCCCTGCTGGGACAGGACAGCCAGCTCCGAAACACCGCCTGGGGTCTGCAGGACGGGCGCCGGGGAAGCCCCAGGACCTCTGGTTCTCTTCTGACAGATCCCACTGGGGACTGTGGACTTGGAGCCCCAGAGGCTCATGTCAGCACCTTCTTGCCACCACTCCCCCAGGCCTACGGAATTTTCTGGGCTGCCCACCACTGGCTGGGACACAGGTCTCAGTCACTGTGACAAGCTCCCCTGCTACCCTGTTCGTGGCATCACATGCCTGATAACTTCTCCCCATGACCTCAGTGGGGCTTCCGCTGGTCGCCGTGACCACACCGCCTGATTTTGTCACTACGGGAGGTGGCTTGGGGGATGCTGGCTCAGCAGTACCATCAGGTGCCTCGCTCACCTGAGCACAGAGCTCAGCGAGAGGTCTCCAGGCTGGGCCCCGGCAGAGAGGCCCGGCCTCCTGTCCTGTGAGTCCTTCCCTGGGGCCTACCTGTGTACCCTCAGCTCTCCATCAGTGACGCGGTGAGAAGGGCGTCTCGGGGCCCACTGCAGGCCCAGCAGACCCTCTCCGCGGGGAACAGAGCAGACAGATGCGGAGTCACAGTTTAGAATGATACGTGCTGGTGGGGAGGGGACGGGACAGCCCACCCTAACCCCAGACAGGCGGGCTCACGGCGTGGGGTTTCTGCTCTTCCCTTGCAGGAAAATGGAATCCAGAAAGAGTGGTGGATCCTGCTGGGGAGAGCTCAGCCCGTCTCCCTGTTGCTCACTGCCATTTTACCCCAGCAACAGAGCAGCCACCCCAGCCTGGACCACTGGGGATGACAAGAAGGGACCACTCAGACCTAAGGGATGACCTGGAGCAGGGTATATCACCCAGGCAGTGCTCCCACAGAGTGGTGACAGCTGGCCAAGCCTGCCATACACTGTCCCAGTATCTGTGGCACCGGGGTGGCCGTGTCATTCCTCCTGCTGCTGACACACGTGTGGGCCTCCAGTGCTGGGCCCACCTGGAAGACAACGATGTGAAAGATGTGTTCCTATTGTGCTTTTCTTCCTATGGAACTGTATCATATTTAAAACCAATTGTAATTAAAACCAAGAGCCCAGGAGGTGTAGAGCCCTCAGTGTCACACTCCCCGTCCTCACAGCTGCCCCCACCGCAAATCATGTGGTGACAGCCCTCGGCCTTAAATGTCAAAAACCATGCATCCCAATACTCAAGAAGCACTCTTCTAAGCGAGTGAGGCCTCATGGATTGCAGCTGTTTGCTGTCTGTTGATGTTACCATGCTCTCAGGCCAAGAGTAAGAGACAGCTAGGGTGAGTGGCAGAGGGTCAGAGCTATCCAGGGATGGATACCAGGACCAGAACCCCGCTGAGCTCAGGCACAAACAGGCCCAGGTGAGTACAGAGCCAGTCCATGCCTGCCTCTGTTCCCACTCTGCTCTAGCTCTCATCTTCTCCGATGAGATGAGGAGAAACCCTTTGCAAACATCATTTCAGGCTTTATCAATCATAAGTATTGCAAGTTCCAGAAAATGATAAATAAGTTCATGGGTTTGTTGTGAAGGTTCCTTGTCACAAAAGAGTATCAGGGGATCTGGGGCTTCACCCCATCCCCCACCCCCACCCCATCTGCCCACTCCCTACACCAGGCCTATGAGACAGGATGTGAGCTAGACCCCTCCAGACTCCCACATGGCCAGGGCGGACCACACTCTGCCCACAACACTGATCCTTCTGTTTCCCAGCTTCCCATCCTGCTCCCCTCAGCTCTAAATTTCCTTGCCATGGGGCTGCTATGACTTATATCTTATGCTTGAAAGCAAGGGGTACCTAACAGTGCCTTCTGAGTAGCTAGGCCAGGTGGGGCATGAGGCCAGAAGGCCCCAGCTTAATCCCAAGCCAGCAGCACTGATGGGTTCATGCTCTTTCCCCTGCAGACAGATGGAATCCAAGTACAGAAAGTGATCTTCTGTCCTCATAGGGAGAGCTCAGCCCTAGGGCCACTTCGTTGTGTCATTCATCATTCCCTTGGGTGTGTGTGTGTTTGGGTCAAGTATGCAAGAACCATACCCCAGGCAAGCTATGGACCTGTCTGAGCTGCCCTCCGCCCTATCCCTTGGACTTTCTCCACACCTAGCCCAGCTTTCCAGTATCCAAGAAAGGCACACAGCCGCCCTTCCTAGAGATTGTTTAACTTCTCGAGGAAGTCGAATATCTTCCTGAAAACCCTGGATTATTTCCTGAAGTCCTACTGAGCTGCTGACCGACTGCCGCAGGCCTTTGTTTAGGCCTTTGAACTGGTGACCAAGAGCTGAGCCTCCAGTCCTCCGTCCTGATATCCCAAGAGCAGATACACCCTCTGTTAAAGGTGTCAGCTGGTGGGCCTGTGGCTCTAGTTTAGTCTCAGAGTTACTGACAATCTTGTCTATTTATTTATTATTCACTGTAGGGAACCCAGTCTTGCTAGTTTGTTCCCTGACTCCTGCCAGGAGTTGAACAAGGATGAAAGACAAACAGACACAGAGTTAATTTAGCATGCAGGCAGCCAGGGGACTCTTGCCTCTGGTGGGCAGAGAGTACTGAGCCTCTGGCTCACCTCACCTTGTTTCACTCAGACCTGGGTACAAGCAATTAGAGTAGCAGAAGACTCATCTGCCTCCTATTACCTATTTAGTATATGTCCAGGTAGACAACCAGATCTCCACTGTGTTCATTTTTCCTTAAACCTGCAACATGCCATCACATCTGCACACTGCCTGTCTCCTGATGTTCACAGAGGAGGTCAATTAGGCCTTAATTCTCCTTAACTGGTCTCCCACAGTTCATCCTATTGTGATATTTATTGTATTAATGAAGCTCTCCCAGGAGCCTCTGAGCTCTTTTGTAAGAGTGTGAAAGCCATTTTCCTTTGTATCTCAGATTTCAAAGGGTTCCTTCTCCTCCAGGAAAAATAAACACTTC
The DNA here is from genome assembly GCA_004363535.1 of Dasyprocta punctata. Taxonomy (NCBI): domain Eukaryota; kingdom Metazoa; phylum Chordata; class Mammalia; order Rodentia; family Dasyproctidae; genus Dasyprocta; species Dasyprocta punctata. The sequence continues at coordinate 244,109 of RJWM01000104.1, read as the reverse complement.
ATAGAGTCACTCTATCCCTGGTGGCCCATTTCCAGAAGTTGTTTCCATTTGACTTGGATCTGGGTCATAATTTTTATTCTTCTCCAGATTCTGACTTTGGGTATTTCCTATATTTCCTGTCCTAGTCCCTGAGGGGTTCACCCAGGCCCTGCTCCTAGCTCAGTCACCTGCATCAGCCCCACCCCTCATTCGTCTCTCTCCCCACTCCCCACATCAGCCTCCTTGTGCCTCTCTGCTCTACCTGCTTTTCATGTTTCCCACAGACATTTCCATTATGGCCCAGGCCTGGCCACCTGGATTCCCACCACTGCCCTATCCAAGTGGCCTTTCTGGACATCTCACCTGTGCTGTTGTGTGTATCAGTCAGTGCTTACTGGATAAACAGATTTAATACAAGATATAAAAATAGATAAGAATTTACAAGGTTGGTTTACCATGGCCACCAACAGAATCAGGTGTAGAAAGGTGCAGAAGGGTTACCTGCAAGTTGCAGATCTGATGGGTCCAGGTGAAGGCCTGGAGCTCACTGTAGTGTCCTGTGCAAGTCTATATCAGAACGCCAAAGGTTCTGCACCGGAAGTCTGAAGGATCTGTGCCGAGCCTGAAGGATCTGTGCTGGAGGTTGTTGAGGGCACTGGAAACCAGGAGATGATGTCCAAAGTGAAGGTGAAGACTGGATTTCCTCCAAAGAAACTGAAGCAATCCTTCTTTCTTTGTTTCCCCTTTACGCCATTCAGGCAACAAGGCTACCCAGGGTGGATAGTCTGTCTTCCATGAATTCCCTCACCAACACCTAGAACTATACTGATCCAATTTAATTGGGCATTTTTTAATTCAAGTTGACACAACCAGTTAACTCTTACAGTCCACCCCTTGTCAACTTGACAGCCAGATACATTTCTTTAGACCATAATCCCCAGATACAAAAGCAAGTTCATAATTATGCCTAACATTTTTTAACTATCCTACACACAGATGGAAATGCACTAATTCCCTCCTCAAAATAGAAAACAAGTTTTCTTTGTGTGATGCTTACTCCAAACATTTCATAACTTACATTATAACACAAATTTAACAATATTTAAGAACCAATACTACTTCTGCCAACATTACAATATATAGGAATCATACTAAGAGAAAAGGGTACAGTTACAATCCTCTTTCCTATAGCTGATCACTGGGTCATAGCTAGTATTTAGAACTACCTTCTTCCATTACCCATTTTGTATTACCTTGGCCTTCAGCAAGCACCTCAGCAGGTCTTGGTTCTTTCCCTAGTGGAGTGACCCATACCTTAATTTCTGAAGGTTCTGAACCATTTGTCATCCTGCCTGGATTGGATTGTTGTAGCTTCCCATTGAGTTTAATAAAAGGCCATGTAGTACTAAGAGGAGCCCTAAGGGGTCTCCTGAACTTCAAATATATTCTTCCTTTCCTTCACTGTGGAGTAGTAGTCTAATTTCCCTTTGATAATCTGGTCAATCCTGCCAGCACTGTAACTCCTTTTTAGCTTGTTTAGTCAGAGACGTAAGAAGACCAAAATGACCAGGAGGAGGTCTTAGCTTTATTTGTTTTTAGTCTCAATTTCACCAATTTCTGTTCCAACTTTTGTAATTTCTTTCCTTCAATTAGTTTTAGGCTTGCGCTGTTTCTGTTTTGCCAGGACCTTGAGATAACACTAAGTTATATATTTGGAATCACTCTATTTTTTATGTGTGCATTTACAGCTATTAAATTCTCTCCTGGAATTGCTTTCATTGTGTCCCATGGGTTTTGGTACATCATGCCTCCAGGATCATTCAATTATAGGAACATTTTCATTTCTTCCTGATTTCTTTTATAATCCATTGATTATTCAATAATGTATCATTTAATCTCCAAGTACTTAATAGTTTTGTTACTTCTTTTCCTTTTGATTTTTAGCTTCCTTCCTTCATGATCTGATTGTATGCACTGGAGTATAGCAATTCCTTTGTATTTATTTAAGCAAGCTTTATGACTTTCATATGGTCTAACTTGGAAAAGGTTTTGTGTGCTGGTAAAGACAATGTGTATTCTACTGCTAAATTAAACACGTTGTAGATATTTGTTAAGTCCATATATTCAATGGTGTGGTTTAACTCTGATGTTTCTTTGTTAATCTTTTGTCTCCTGCCCATTTGTGAGAGAGGGGTATTGAAGTCCCCCACTATGACTGTATTAGTGTCTCTTTATCCTTTTAAGTCCAGTAGTTTTTGTTTCATGATGTTGGGTGTACTGACATTTTTTGTACAGGTATTTACAATTGTTATCTCTTCTTGTTAAATTGTTCCATTTACCAGTAAGCAGTGTCCATTTTTGTCTCTTTTAACTCCTTTTACCTCAAAATCTGCTGTCTGAAAATAAGACATATTTCTGCTCATTTTCAAGCTTCAGCTGAATGGAGTGTCCTTTCCATTGCTTTATGTTTAGTCTATGTACTTCCTTTTGCTTGAACCATGTGTGTCTTCTGTAGGCTGTATATGATTGTACTTTTAATCCAGTCTGCTAGTCTGTCTTTTGATTAGGGAGTTGAGACCCTGACAAAGTTACTGTTGTAAGATGTTTCTTGATTTGGTCATTGTATTATTTTTCCAGTACTGATTCTTTTTCTTCCTTTTCATTTAACTACTCTCTCAGTTAGATGTGTACTTTCCTCTGGGCTCTTTGGTGCTGGTGTCTCTGTCGGATTTCTTCAAGTGCTTTCTGTAATACTGGTTTTGTGGTCATGTAGTTCTTTAGGATTTCTTTGTCGTGGAAATTCTTTAATTCTCTGTCAATTCCAAAGGCTAATTTTGTAGGATATAAAAGTCTGGGTTGACAGTTGTTTTCTTTTAGGGCTTAAAAATCTTCACCCTAAGTTCTCCTGGCCTTTAAGGTTTATGGTGAGAAATCTGCCGTTATTCCTACAGGTTTGCCTTTATAAGTTCCTTGCTATTTTTCTCTAACAGCTTTTAGTATTCTCTCTTTTTGCAGTTTCTGGAATTTTGGTTATGATGAGTTATGGAGAAGTTCTTTTCTGGGTTGTATATGCCTCTTGTACTCGAATATTGAGTTCTTATCCTAAACTTGGAGATTTTTCTGCTATGATTCCAGTGAATAATTTTATGCCTTTGAATTATCATCTAATATTCCCTTACTCTTATAATTCTGAAGCATGTTGTTGTTGTGATGATTGTCATCTGTCACCCGCTGCATACAGCATGCATGGCATTTTGTTGTTTTTAGGGTGTCAATGAGTCTATGATTTCCTACATCAACCTTATCTTCTATTCCCAACACTGTCCTCACATTGGTCAATTCTGCTATGTATGCCTTCCATTGAATTTTTCCCATTATGAATTTCTGCTTATTTTCTTTTTCATACTTTACTAATTCTTTCTAATTGTAGTCATTTATGTCTTGTCTAGCTAAATTATTTGTTTCTTCTTTTAAGCTCATTGAACATTTTTTTTTTTTTTTTTTTTTTTTTTTGCGGCACCAGGGATCGAACTCACAACCTTGCACCTGCCAGGGCAGGCACTTAAGGCACTGAGCCAAACTCCCGGCCCTGGTTTTTTGAGGCAGGGTCGCACTATGTGGCTCAGGCCGGCCTTGCACTCGCGTTGTAGCCCAAGCCGGCCTCGAACTCACAACGCTCCACCTACCTCAGCCTCCCGAGTGCTGGGATTAAAGGCGTGCGCTCATTGAACATTTTTATGGTAAAAGTCTTCATTTGTTTAATTAAATCTTCTCTGAGCTCATTAAACATCATATACATTTGCTTCTATGTTTCATCTTTTATCTCCTCAAACAATTTGACCATTTGGTTTTTGAGCTCCTCTACTTCAGTGCCCGTGAGATCAGCATTTGAGGGGTTAGGGCCCTTTGAAGGCATCTCATTGTCTTATTTTCTAATTCTGGTGTTTTTGTGCTGCAGGTTGAAGATCAGTTAGGGTAGACAACTCTGTCATTATTTGAAGATCTCTTAGTTAGAGTCTGTCTCCCCCCAGATGTATCCTTGGGGCTAGTTATGTTTTCGTGTTTATATCCATCTTCAACCTATTTAGCATAGTATTTGAAGGTCTTCTTATTGACCAACCCTCCTCTGGGGGCTTGATCCCAGTACTGCTCAGAGAGGAGAAAACAAACCACAGTCATACTGAGCACGAAGACAACCAGATATTGGCATACAGTAAAAACCAACTGATAGAAACAACTATGCCACCATTAACACTAGAAATAAGCAGTAATAATAATGTGTTCAGAGACATACTCAATATTGACATACCATAAAACCAATAATAGCTATAACTATACCATCATTAAAATAGAAAAGAAATCTGCAATAATAAAGTAGACATAAAAGCAAACCAAACACTGACATCAGTAAATATCTACTAAAAGCAATAACTATATCACCATTAATAATAGAAAAGATTTCAATGATAATAGCAGAGTCAACTAAATAGCTAAAAATTAATAATTATTTTTATGTATTAAAATATGATTAATAGTAATAGTAATAAAAATGGAGGCTGTTGGGGAAGGGAAAGACGAAAGAAGTAAAATTTGAAAAAGAAGATGAAAAGGAAATAGACAAGTAAGATAAAAAATTCAATTAAAGAACAAAAGAAATAGCCAGGTGTTATGGCACACACCTGTAGCCCCAGCACTTAGGAGGCTGATGCAGGAGGATTGCCACCAGTTCAAAGCCAGACTGGGCTACATAGTAAGTTCAAAGTCAACCTGAACTATAGTGAGATCTTGTCAAGAAAGAAAGAAAGAAAGAATAGGATAGAATAGAATAAGGCAAAGCTACCAGAAAAAGACAAGCATAAAAAGTGAGAAAAAAGGAATTTTTAAAAAAGAGAAAAAAAAGAAAAAGTAACCAAACCAAACCAAACAAAACGCACTCAAAGGAAAATAGAAATGAGTCCAAAAAATTCCTCCATGCATTTAGGTGAGTGGTTCTTTCTAGGTCCTGTGGTACTGGAATTCACCATATGCAGGTAGTGGGTAGGGAGTCATCACTAGGCCCTATTTTGTTTTTCTACTGCTTTTGCTGAGTTCTGCCCTACCTTCCCCACTGGTCGTGGTCAGACAACTCTGTGGTGTCGGCCTTAAAGCTATATTTGCTCCAGCAGCTCTTCGTGTTTGTGCATTTCTTGTGCTCTGAGACACTGCGGTCTTCATCTAGCTTTACAGAGTGCGGCCTTGTGAGGTGCCCCCTTCCTTGCTCCAGAGTCCTCTCTGTCCATTCGCACCAGGACGCACCAGTCGTCCAGATGGAGGGAAAAGCAAACAGAACCCTAAGCTTTGTGCTTGAAGTAGGCAGCAAAGGCCACGCAGTCCACTGGATTTAATGTCAGCACTTTCAGGCCCGGATTCCTCAGAAGATCACATGCAACCACCTGGCTTCTCATCACCAACACTGGGACACCGTGTCCTTCACAGCCTGGTCTCACTGCTCCTTATACTTCTCAGAGGGCCTGCAACTAGCTCACTCCTTGTCAGAAACTGTCTCTTGTAGCTATAGCCCCCCAGTCCCTGTGATAGAGTGACCCCAGAGACCCTGAATTGTAGTTACTCTGTGACTTCTGATGGATGGAATAGTTTAATCTTAAACAATAGACCCCTTCCCCAAATGGTTTCTGATTATATCACTCCCACATATGGTGGACACTGCACTGAATTTCTTCTCCAACTCTAGCTTGCCATCCGCAGGGAATCACTTTCAGAGTAAGGCCCCTCAATATTGTAAGTTGCAGCTTACAATCACCGTGGGCTGTTCTCGCAGCTCGTGCTGCCAGTTGGTCGTTTCCTCCTGGGCTGCCCGTCTTAACCTTGTCTTACAGAGGCAGAACCTCCTTCCCAAGAGTCAGGGTTAGCATTCCAGACTACTGTTTTCTTTTCCCTGTTTCGTTGTCAGTTTGTCCATTCTCTCTGTGGTTTTTAGTTTTCCTGCTAACTCTTTGTTCATTCCCAGAGCTCTACTTCTTCTCTTCACTAGGTTGCTGCTTTCAGGTGTCTCAATTCCCAGTCCCTGGGAAGCTGCATTTTGCTGCTGCCATTTTTAATCACATTTGAAGACCCCATCCCCCAATTTAAATTCCCTAACTCATTTTGAAGGAGAACCTGGTAGATGTGGGTAAAATGCCATTCCTGCTGCAGTAGAAGTACCCCGAGTCTGAGAAGGGGATTTGGATGTGTTTCTGATGCTCAGTGTCTGACTCATACTCATCGTCCTCTTGGATGCTTCTTTGGGGAGTTTTTCAACTCCTAGATGCTCACTCTGAGAAAGCCCTTGTCCCTGACCTGCTCCTTCACCAGGATCCACCCAAAGAGGCCCTTGAAGTCTCCACCATTGCAGATCCACTTCGTCAGGTCCCTAGGAGGGCTCTCCTCAGCTCAGGCCTGCAGACGTGATGCAGGCATTGTGGGTACTGCCTCCGCCCCTTGGTTTCCAGTACGTAGTGTGGGTAGCTATGAGTTGCAGCAGCTGGGCAAATGTAATGAGCCAGCTGGAGCAGAAATGCCAAGAGCTCTGAGTACTAATCAGAGAAAGAGGGGGCCACAGAGTCCCGGATCACGGAAGTGCTGTCTGCTCCCAGCAGGCTGGAGCTGCGGCTGCATGCGATTAAAGATGAAGAGCGCAGTGCTCCGTGATGCAGACCGGACCACACAGGATGGCTCCCACTGTGCCACCTGGTGAGCGCTCTGCTTTCTGTGGGCCTGGTGCCCTCTGACAGTGCACACCCGGGGGGTAAGAGAGAAGACCCATGAGAATGCCCTGGGGCCCTTCTGTGCCCCTCTCCTGTGTCGGGGCCAGGCAGCAGCGACCAGCTTCCATGCTTCCCATGAGCTCCAGGATAGGCTGAGTCCCTGCAGAAAGCTCTCTGAAAAGCACTGCCCAGCACCCTGTACAAGCAGTGAGGGGTCTGTCTTCCAAAAGGGACTTTGCACTTTGGAGATGAGAGGATATGAATCCAGACCTTAACTCACAAGCCAAGCCAGCCAGAGGGAAAAGTGTCTTTCTGAAATTCCTCCACCCAGAGCAGTGCCTTTTTCTCATTCATGCAAAGGCACCTCATGGACTAGCAGAGATTGTCTTTGCTTGCCTTGTCATTGTCCTTCAGATTACATGGCTATTTTCTGTCTCTAATTATGGGGATTAACTCTGCTCACTGCAAGCACCCAAAGTGCAGGCATTTTAAAATTTTAATTGACATAATAATTGCACACATTCATTGAGTACAGTGTGATATTTCTATTGATATACAACAATTGGACCTATTTATGGAGTGTCATGCAACATTTCAATACAAATATACAATGCATAGCATCAAATCAGAGCAATTGACATATTTGTCACCTTAAATATTTATCATTTCTTTGTGTTGGGAGCATTAAAAAATCCTATTCACTAAAAATTATGCAGTTGTTATTAACCACAGTTATCCTACTGTGCTACAGAAAATGAGCAGATATTTCTTCCTTCCACAGAGATATCTCTGCTACAGGTGCTGGGAGGGACCAGGGCATAGAAGATTTGCCCAGGCCTGAGGGATTCCTAGTACGAAGGACTTTCCGCTTTAAAAAAGCAGAACTGCTGTGGGCAGACCAGGGCAAGCTGGTCTTCCTAGGGAGACTCTGTGCTGTTCCTGATTGCTGAGTCCGCCCCTCAGCATTGGCTTCTTAAGTGACTTATCTTCATTTTGCCGTTTCATTTGAACACTCACTTGATTATTGAACTCTGTTTTTCAAGTGTTCTTCAAACACAGAAGAGTTTTTCAGATGTGGCTACTAAGTCACCCTCTGCCACTCCACTCAGTGTGTCCATTGCTCCCTTGAGACTGGGCTATGGCTTCAGCTGCAGTGAAGACTTCATGGTCTGGAACGACACACCTTGTGTCTGCACAGATGCCAGCGTCAACAGGGCCGCGAGGTCACCAACAGCAGGTAGGAAGTGGACTCGCAGTCCCTGTGCCTCTTTCTGGTCTTGGTCATTGGAATTGTCCTGGTGACTCCAATGGTTTCCTCTCTACTGAAGTCACGTGCTGAAACATCTGGACTGAACGTTCATAGCAACTGTGTGGGTCACTCTGGGCTGCTGTAACAAAGTACTATACAGCAAGTGGCTAATAAAAAGCAAACATTTATTTCTCACAGTTCTAGAGACCAGGCAGTAAGTCTGAGCTCAAGGCATCAGCAGATGGGCAGCTCATAGGTAACCATCTTTTCTCTACAACTTCAAATGGTAAGAGGGGCATGGAGGCCTGGTGTTGTCCTTTGTAAGGACACTAACCACATTCGTAAGTACTCCATACTCACAATCGAATCACTGACAAAGGTCCCTCACACTGGAAATTAGATTTCAATGTATGACTTTTGGGAGACACATTCAGGCTACAGCAGCAGCGTTATTCACAGCAGAGAGAGCACAGAAGTGCACCAGCAGATGAGTGGATAAACAAAATGCAGTCTGCACGTGCGAGGGGGGATATTATTCCACCTTGAAAGGGAAGGAGATTCTCTCATGCCACAAATGGATGGACCTTGAAGACACTGCACTAAGTGGAATAAAAAGCAGCATGAAAGACAAATATTGTATGAGTCCTCGTACAAGAAATGCCTAGAATAATCAAATTCAGGGAGAAAGGAAATGGTAGGTGGTCACAAAGCGCCAGCAGGAAGGGAAATGGAGAATCAGTGCTTAATGGGGACAGAGTTTCGGAGCATGGAAATGAGAAAGGTCTGGAGATGAAGAGAGGGGCAGGTGGCCCAGCAGAGGTGTACTCCCTGCCACCCAGCTGTGCACTTAGGATGGTGGAAGTGGTGAGTTTTTTGTTATGCATTTGGTTTTTTAGTACTTGAGAAATAAAAAGTCTGATGTTAGCCAGGGATGGTGATGCACACTTGTAATCCCAGCACTCTGGGAAACTGAGGCGGGAGAATTACAAGTTCAAGTCCAACATGAGCAACTTGGTGAGACCGTGTCTCAAAATAAAAAATAAAAAGATCGCTAGGGACATAGCTCAGTGCAAAAACCCTGGGTTCAATCTTCAGTAGCAAAAAAAAAAAAAAAAAAAAAAGAAGGAAATCTAGTTTTACTTTATTTTTACATGTTCAATATGTGGAATAGAGCAGACTAACAGAAAACAGCATAAAACACATATGCGCAATTTAGTGAAACAAAGCAATCACTCATTTAACCAATGCTCAGGTCAAAAAGTAGAACGTTTCCCAGTCAGAATTCTCTACACTTTTGCGTCAGGACCCCTCCCACTTACAAGCAACCTAGCAGTTTGTCTTTTCTGATGATCCTTTCTTCCATTTTTCCTTGTGGTTTTATCTACTGTGTACAATCATAAATTGTATAGCTTAGCTTTCCTTATTTTTAAACTGTCATTGGAGGGATTTGGCTTGTTTCAAATTGTTTTGCAAATGAGTCTGTTATACACATTCTGGTACACGTGTATATGAGCACATTTGCATATATTCATTAAGCAGAAAATGCCCCCATCACTCATTCTCATCCATTTACATCCTCATCCCTGGAACCTAGGAACTTGTTCTCTTACATGAAAAAGGGACTTTTGCAGATTTGATTAAATTATGGATTTTGAGATGGGAATATTTTCTTGGATTAGCTAGGTGAGCCTAATGGGGTCATGTGTCCTTATAAGAGGGAATTAAGAAAGTCAGGGGCTGGGGATTTAGCTCAGTGGTGTAAGCACCTGCCTGGCAGGCATGAGGTTGTGAGTTCATTCCCTGGTACTGAAAAGAAAAAAGACAGAAAAGAAAATCAGACCCCAGAGAAGGCATGACAATGGAAGCAGAAGTTGGGGTGAAGGAAGAGAAATGAATTTGAAAATGCTTTACTGTTGGCCTTGAAGATGGAGAAAGGGGCTGCAAGCCAAGGGAAGAAGGAGGCTTCCAAAAGTCAAAGAAACAGATGCTTCCAAAAGGAATGCAGCCCTATAAATATCTTGATTTTATGACTTGTATTGAGTGATACTATGTACCCCCAAGTCCTCATATACTTTTGATGAGGCTGAGTCTGGTGCTTGTGATCAGTTTGTTGTCTAGTGCCAGGATTGGTGGTGTGAGTGCTTATATTTGTGCACAGCCCCACCTATACACATGGGTAGAGTTGCTGGGTCATGGAATATATTAAATTTTATTGGATAATGTTAAATGATTTCACAAACTTACACAGTTTATACTCCCATTAGTGGTATTTGAGAATTGTTATTCTACATCCTTGTCAGCACATAAAACTATCTGAAATTGTCAAATTGTTTGTTTGTTTGTTTGTTTGTCTTTTTGAGACAGGTTTTCACTATGCAGTTCAGGCTGGCCTTGAACTCACTTTGTAGCCCAGGCTGGCCTCGAACTCACAACGATTCTCCTGCCTCAGGTTCCTGGGTGCCAGGATTACAGGTGTGCGCCACCACACATGGCTCAGATTGTTCTTATATATACCAATCTGATAGTCATAAATAATGTCTTACTGTGTTTTAAATTTGCCATGTTCTGTTACCAGTGCAGATAAGAACTTTTCCTTTCCATATATGTATTGTCCAATTGGATTTCCCTCCATTGTTTTCGGTCTTTTGCCCAGTTTTCTGTGAAATTCCCTGAAATTTTCTTACTTGTAGGATTTCTTTAAATATTTCAGATACTAATACTCTGTGAATTACTTATATTACAAATATCTCTTACCCCTCTCTTATTTTTTCACTCCATGATGTCTTTTGAGGAACCAAAGTTCTTAATTTTAATGTAGTCAAATCTTTTCTTTATGAGCAATGCTTACTGGATCTTGTTTAGGAAATTCTTCCCTGCCTCAGCATGAGATTTCCTTCTATACTATCTATATGATCTTCTATACTATCTTTCATTGATCTGGGATTTATGAGATAGGCTCCGATTGAATTGTTTTCCATGTTAATACTCATGTTATGCAGCAGCATTGGTAAAGGTTGTTGATTTACGTTGCTGTCTCTATCGTATTTCAAGCTTTCATATATGTGTGAGCACGGGTCTCTCTCTGTGCTGTCTATTCTGTTCTATTGCTCCGTTTGTCTCTGTTTGAACTACGTTGTATCATCTTAAATATTACAACTTTATAATACACTGTCATGTTAGAGCAAATTCTCCCACCTTGTCTTTTTTTCTTGGTAATTCTTTATCCATATCAGTTTTAAATCAATTTGTCAATCTTTCCTCTTGTCCCTCAAAACACTGGAATTTTGGGACTGAAATAATTCTGTAATCAATTATATAGTTTCTTTAGAATATTGAGACTTCCATAACACATTATATCCAATTTTTATTTCTTTAATATCTATCAGTAGGGCCAGGCATGGTGGTGCATACCTATAATCCTAGAACTTGGGAGGCTGAGACAGGAGGACTGCCACGAGTTCGAGGTCAGCCTGGGCTATATAGTGAGTGTAAGATCAGCCTGAGTTACACAGCAAGACTCTGTCTCAAGAAAAAATATCTCTCAGTAAAGTTTAAATTTTTCTTAGTAGAGAATTTATGTATATTTTATTAGATTTAAATCTTAGTATTTTAGAATAAAATAATAATAATAATAGAATATTTTAGAATAATAAAATTATTTTAGAATAATTTCTCCTTTCTCTCTCTCTCTCTCTCTCTCTCTCTTCTCTCTCTCTCTCTTTCTCTCTCTATCTCTTTCACACAGGTCTCACTAAGTTGCCCAAGATGACCTCAAACTTTCCATTCTCCTTCCTCAATCTTACAGAAACGCTCCACTACGCCAATCTACAACTGATTTTTATGTCCGGGAAAGCTGCTAAACTTTCTCATCAGTGCTCAAACCCAGCCTATAGATTGTTTTGGATTTCTTTTTTTTTTTTTCCTTTTTTTTTTTCTTTTTTTTTTTTTCTGTACTGAAGATCAAACTCATGACGTTGTACTTGCCAGGCAGGTGCTTACACCACTGAGCTAAATCCCCAACCTATAGATTCTTTTGGATTTTCTTTTACTTTTTGTTTTGTTTTGTTTTTGTACTGAGGATCAAACTCATGACCTTGCACTTGCCAGGCAGGCGCTTACACCACTGAGCTAAATCCCCAGCCCTCTTCTGGATTTTATACATACACAAGTATATCATCTCTGAACAGTGACAAGCTGCTTCTACTTTTCTTATTTTTATAGCTTTTGTTTCTTTTTCTTACTATACAGGTTAGGATATTCTATACAATGTTAAATAGAAGTAGTCAGCCATCCTTGTCTTGCTGCATATCTCAAAGGAAAAGATTTTATCATTTTACCATTAAGTGTGATGTTTCCTCTTAGTATATTGCAGATATACTCTATCAGATCAAGGAAGTTCCCTTCAACTCCTAGGATTGCTAAGAGTTTTTGTCATGAATGGATATTGATTTTTGTCAAAAACTTTTTCACACATAGTGAGATGATCATATATTTTCTTGTTTAACCTTTCAATGTGGGGAATCACATAAGTTTATTTTCTAATTTTAAAATAATCCATATTCTAGAACAACACAGTCATATGTTATTACCAATTTTATATATTGCTCATTTATGTGTCCTAATGCTTTTAGGATTTTTGTTTGCATTTATACTTATGAGTGAAGCTTAGGTGACAATGTGTCCTGATTCACCAGGGACAGCTCCAGTGTATACCGGTTACACATCATTATTATTAGCCTGCCTGTCCTCCCCAAATCGCCCTGGTTTGGATGATAAAATTCATGGCCACTCCTGTGAGAGTGGCTGTGATGGTACCTTCTTCTATGATCGCTGTGTAGTGTTGGGGTCACTGCGATGCTTCCTTACTCCATGTGGCCCTGAAGACTTTGTGTAAGATCGGAACTATGTCTTCCTCGAGTGCTCGGTAAAATTCTCTGCTGAAACCACTTGCGGGCCATAGTTGTCTCACTGAATCCTATTATTTTATAATAATAGAATTTTGCATTTTGAGGCTAATTTTTTCATTTTCTCCAGGTTTTGCTAGCACCTAGCTTTTCAAAACATGAGCTCATCATTTTAATATCGAGCACCAGTAGTGATGGTCCTGATACCAGCTTTTAGTTCTTCTCTCTTCTGCCTTGGTCATTTCTCCTGGTTTAATCATGGTCATTGAAAAGTCAACTGTGCATCAAACTCTCATTCCCTTGAAGCCAGGGTCGTCCTTTGGTGACTGGTGTTTAAGATTTTCCATTTGTCACTGATGATCTTCAGGAAAGTTAGAATGTGGCTTCATGTGGGTTCATGTGTATTCTTTTGGGGATTTAATGTTTCTTAAGTATGACAATTTTGTGGGGAATCTGTCTTGTCTCTCAATGTTTCCTCTGTCCCGTTCTTTCTTTCTGCTTCATCTAGAATGCTGATGAAATATACATTAGTTCTTTCTATTAAGCCATCAGTATAGTCTAATTTTTTTTCGCTTTTTTCTTACTTTTTTCTCTCTGTGCTGTCATCTGAGTACTATATTCTGACTTATTTTTCAGGGTTTTTTTTTAAATTTAGTTAACTAAATAACCTAGCCCACCATATTCCTGGAAATGAAATCTTTTGATTTCTCTTTATGACTAAGCTTACTCTCAGCTGCAACCTCTGTGATACTTGATAAATTAATCTGGGGTTCCCCCCATCTTTGGTTGCACCTAAGTTCTGGGTGGTTTTGGAGGCATCAAGGACAAACAACAAATGATTCATCATGGATGTGCTGGCCTTCGGGCACTGTCTTTGCGCTTGTATGTCACGGCGAAGCCCTTCCTTGCTCCGACCCAGGCTCCCGCCATCTGACCTTCTCTCGGGTCACAGAGGCCCTTCGCTGGAGACAGGGTGGACAGCTCTGTTGCTGGAGACTCCTGGGAGCCCCGTGAGGGCCTCTGGTCCAGCAGCCCCTTCTGGAACTCGCTAATTTACAGCTACGCTAGGCAGGGGGGACGTCCTCCGCACCGAGATCCCGCAAACCCTTCTGGCCAAGTCAGAGGAAGGGACAGGACGTCGGCTGCCCTCTCCCTGGGCTCTTGGCTCTCCACTTGGCTGGCCCCGCCTTGGGCATTTCCTTTCACCAGTCCAGAAAATCACTGAACTGGGTCCCAAACCATCTTGCAGTCGTTCCCTGTGACCTGAGTCCGTTAGAGGCTGGCTTTTGAAAATTCAGAAACTTTTTGCCTGTTTCTGAGGTAACATCCCTTCCTGGAAGTCTTGGATGCGTCACATTTCAGCTGTGGGAATGGGGGAAGTGTCTTGGGTAACAAAATTTACTAGAAAACACAACATTCTCCTTTCACACAGTGACCATCACGCCTTCTCTCTTTCCACTTGGGAAGTCAGAAAAGTATTAAGGAGCAGGGCCCAGAGACCAGAAAAGGCCGAGAAGGAGCCTGGGGTCTGGGCAGAAGCTCTGCTCTCCCCCAGCTCCCCTTTCCTGTCCTCCAGCGTGGGCCACTGGCCACACCGCCCAGGGAGGCTGCCGGGAAGGGACCCCGCTCCGGGTCCTTGCTGTCGCTGAAGCACGTGAGGCCTCAGCTTCAGTGGGAGCCCACTCCGGGGAGCTCACCTAATGGTTCAGAACCCTCTCCCGCTGCAGCGGCGACATTGCTGCTGATCCCCCTCCGGGAGCCCGGCCCACCAGGTCGTCTGGACAGCTCTTTCCAGGCTCTGTAATTTGTTTTCCTGCCCCTGCTTGGCCTCAAAACAGCCTGGGAGCACTACTTCTTAGGCCAAGACAGCCCCCATCTGGCAGCTCATTGTCAGCTCTAGGTCAGAGACAGCCGGGGCGCTCCAGAGGATCTCCAGCTCGCCATGCCCGAACCGGAGCGTCCTGGAGCAGAAGCGCCTCCTCCCACAGCCCTTCTCACCCTCCGCGCGCACTGCCCTCCACCCAGACACGCGAGCTCCTACGCGGTCACGCTCACGGCCCCACGCCTCCCTCCTCCTTAGCTACTCGCTCCCCCTGCACCCCTCGGGGCTCTGTCCTCGCCCTGTCCCCACAGCTTCTTTCCTGGAAGCCTGCTACAGCCCGCGCTAGCCGCAGCCCGATCTCCAGCGCTGCCTTGCCGATTCCTCCTCTAGCCAGAAGCCAGATGCAGCTTTTCTTGTGTCTAGCTCCAGTCGGCCTGCTCTCTCCTGCTTCTCAAAATCCTTCAGAGTTTCCCTGCGCCTGATGTTCAAGGTCATGGCTCCTCCGTCCAGCAGCCTCCGTCCCCATCCCTGCCCCTGGCCCTGGCCCTGCACCCTACACCCTGCGTTCGCCCAGCCTCCCCAGCACCCCTCAGGCCTTCCTGCAGTTGACGGTCCGTCGTTCTCTCCCTGTGGAATGCTGACCTCCTCCTACTTGTCCCCAAACCCCTCTTCTTCCCAGGAGGTTTCCGTGACTGGGTCAGACACTTGGTCTGGGTTTCCACAGGTGGGTTTAAAACAGTTGTTCAGACAAGGCCTCACTATGTAACCCAGGATGGCCTTGAACACACGATATAGCCTGAGCTGCCTTCAGAACTCACGGTGCTCCTCCTGCCTCAGCTTCTGAAATGGTAGGATCACAGGAGTGCGCTACCACGGCCACCTCTTAAGATTTCTACCTTTATTCATTTTTATTGAGTTCTTTATTTACTGGCAGTACTGAACCCAGAGCTTTCACACCGAGCCACATCCTCAGCCCCCTTTAAAAATTATTTTGAGACGGAGTCTGGTTCAGTTGTTAAATTGCCCAGATTAGGCTCAAACCTGTGATCCTCCTGGCTCAGCCCTTCAGAGTTCCGGGATTGTAGCGTGCACCGTCATGCCTGGAAAGACTGCGTTTTTTTCATTGCCGTTTCCCCTCATTTCCCACCACGCTGTGAGAGCTGGGCCTTATTTCCTACCGCAGCGCCTGTATCTGCTCAATGCCCGGTGATAAAGCCCACCATAAATGCTTATCAGCTGACCGAGTGTCCAAATGTCATTCTTCCCCCTCCCTCTCCTCCCTCTCTCCCTCCTTTGCTCCCTTGTTCATCATGCCCTTTGCGTATTTTTCCACTGAGGTATTGACCATGTTCTGAGAATTTCCTGATCACATTTGTAGAAGATATTTTCTCTACCCAGCTACTTACTTGTTAATATAATTAATAGTGATGTTTACACACTGACATTTTAAATTTGTATGTGAGCAAAACTACTGGCCTTGTACTGTTTTTCTGGTTAGTTTTAGTGCAAACTGAATAAGAGGAGTATGAGGAAACTTTCTGCGGTCCTTGAAATGATCTAGATCCCTATCTGAATGTTGCTTATACAAAAGTGCATGTACATCCACTGGGTTGGAAGGTATCTGTGTAGAGTTTGTAGATAAGGAGTATCTCAATTAAAGTGTTCTGAGAAAATGTTTTTATTTTTTATTTCTTGCACTATGTGTGGGAAAGGTCCTGGGGATTGACAAGACCCACTGAGCCCTATTTTTTTATTTTGAGACAGGGTCTCTCTCCGTAGCTAAGTAGCCCGGACTAAGCTTGAATTTGTGATCCTCCTGCCTCAGCCTTCCAGAGTGCTGGTATTTTAAGTGTGCCCCATCGTGCCCAGCTCCTTCATTACTTTTTAAAAACAGATGCCCCACGCATGCCATGATTCAGACATTAACAAGACGGGCAGCCAGCAGTGACCCACACTGAGGAGGACAAAGCCAAGCAGGAGGCCAACCTCTCAGCAGAAAACTCTTCCCATTCTATGCTGCTAAACGAGGCTGGAACAGACACTCGGCTGTAGATGGTAGGAGCCTCGGGTGCCAGGTAGTGGTTGTGATTTCCTGATGCCTTTTCTACTCTGAGTGCTGAGTCTAAGAAGTGCCTTCTCTTAGACCCTGCCCTTGGGGAGCTTACCGACAAGATTTTTAAAAACAATGGTGCACTCATTCCAGTAATATTCACTGATCGCCTACTAACTTCCAAACGCTGTGGTGTGAACGGATACATAAGTAAACAAAAAGGTCCCAAATCCCCATGCTTGTAAATCTCAGCAACCTGGCCCTAATATGAAGGTTATACGATACACTGAAAGGTGGAAACGCTTTGGAGGAAGT
This sequence comes from Dasyprocta punctata, assembly GCA_004363535.1. Classification (NCBI taxonomy): domain Eukaryota; kingdom Metazoa; phylum Chordata; class Mammalia; order Rodentia; family Dasyproctidae; genus Dasyprocta; species Dasyprocta punctata. The sequence goes on along the minus strand of RJWM01000104.1, from coordinate 227,047 downwards.
AGAGTGGAGTAGGAGACGAGGAAGGGTTGAGGCGAGGGAGGGGGCGGGGGTGTTAAACACAGTGTTCGGGGCCGTGGGAGCCCGGGTGGGGCCCTCCGAGTGGGATTCATGGGGTTTCCGGGACGAGGGCCCCCTAGCTGCCCCTTGAAGGACAGGAAGTCAGCCAATGGAGTCAGTGGGAAGGGTGCTTAGCAGCAGGAGCAGCACTGGGAATGGCCTGCAGGTGACCAGGCGTGGCCCCGCCGAGAGCCACAGGCCCTGGCGGCAGGAGACCGGAGGCTGGGGTGAGCTGCATTCACCCTGGGGCCTATGAGAGCCTGGGTGAAGATCACAGGCCAGAAGCATCGGGTGCCAGGGAGCTGCTAGTGCCCACAGCTGGACCCCTGGCCAGTGGCCCCATAGGCAGCTCCAGAACTAGTGGACGCTTGCTAGGCCCGTGCTAAGAGCAGGTCTGCCCAGAGCTGCCCCGTTTACCAGGGGCTGGAGTCGCTCTTCCCCAGCGGACCTGGGCTGAGAGTGCCCTGGCGTCGTGGAGCAACCACCTTGAGAAAGGCGGGGTGCAGGCAAGGAGTGCGGCCACCATCCAAGGCCTAACCCTGTCTCTGAAGCCTCCTGCCCACTCTTAGACAAGACCAGCCCGGCAGGGCCGTCACTGAGACTGCAGCTGTGGCTCCTGACCTCAGAAGGAGACAGGAAACTGTGGCCTCGGCACCAGCAACACTTGCTTGTCAAACAGGAGAAAGGAAGTGTCTGCCAGGAAACATTTGGGCAGCCCCTCCCCGGCTAGGCCCGAGCGGCCTCCGTCCTGCAGTCCCAGGCCTGACCTGAGGTCTGTCCTAGCTCCAGGGGCCACGTCCTGCCACACGGCCTCACCGTCCTCAAGGTGGTCACCGTGGCATCAGGGACTCCAGACCTCCGCAGATGCGGAATCTGCAGCCAAGGGCCTTGCAGTGGCCTGAGGCCTCCCCACACCGCCCCGGCCCTGGCTTCTCTGACTGGGAGCTTCCTGTGACCGCAGCCACAGAGGCCTGGGCCCCTTCGCTCTGACGCTTTTTCCATACGACAGCTGAGAACTGATGTGAGAATCGGTCTAGAGCCTCGAAGGGTCCCCCCAGCCCCAGCCTTCCCATCTGCCTTCGTGCCCTGCCCGGCAACTGGCACGCATCCTGGCTCCCGCTGAATTTGGAGGGGACTTGGAGTCAGGAACGGCTTCCTCTATCACGGCTTCGCCACGGTGCAGCAGTGGGTCCGGCAGGGCCAAGGCCGCAGCTGCCCTCTGCTTCCCCAGCAGCTGCAGACGGGGCTGCAATTCTCACCCTATCCAAACACCGCAGCGGACCCTGGGACACAGCAATGAGCAAGACGAGGCGGGCCAGGACAGGGAGAGAGAGACAAGCGATGGGAAGGTGAACACATGCACCAACAAGAGGATTTCACACAGCGATGTGTTATTTGTGCAAAAGACAACAGAGCAGGACAGAGTCTGGGTGGGCACCGTGAGATGGGGACACAGGCAAGATCCGCCTCCGAGGAAGGCATCGGAGCTCAGACCCTGGCGACGCAGGAAGACATAGCCATGACGAGGCTCACGGGGGAGACGGGGGAGTCTGAAGGGAAGGAGGCAGTGGAAAGGGTGCCTTGGAAGGGAGACAGGGCCAGATGACCAGGGAGGACCCTACTGCAGTAATCTGGGGGGGAGCCTTGGGTCAGGGGAGACCAGGACAGAGGCAGGCAGTGGATGATCCCCTCATGGTGTTCTGTCTTGTTTTGTTTTGTCTTGTTTTGTTTTGTTTTGGTGCTGAGGATCAGACTCTTCCTCACATATTTTTAAAATGAAGTTGTAATAGGAGATAAAAGGAGGGGAAAATGGGGCATAAAAGAATCAAGACATAGCATGCACAGGTACAAATTCCCTATGATGCGTGTGACCATGATGCATATCTAAAACAAACCAAAAAAATTTCAAGCACAGCGAGGTATAGTGGCACATGCCTGTAATCTCAGCAGGAGACTGAGGCAGGAGGATCGCTGTGAGTTCAAGGCCAACCTGGGCTCCCTAGAGAGTTTAAGGCTAGCCTGAATTACATGGGGAGACCCTGTCTCAAAAAATCCACAGACAAAAAAATTTTTAAACTTAAAAGAGTTGCAGGAAGCTGCAAGGTGATGGGATGGGAGGTGTAAGAGAAACGGAAGGAGTCGAGGCCGGACCAGAGGACAGCGACACACGTGTTCACAGAGCGTGGGGACACGAACATTCTGCTTTTGCTGTCCTGTGAATCGCCATGGTGCCCTCAGCGAGTCACAAAAGCACCGGTCAGACTGGCCGCGTGTCAGCGGGTCAGTGGGGGTGTCCTGACGCTCATGACCGAGAGTCCAGAGATGGTCCGGAGTTCGGGCTGTTACAGCTTCTCTGTCAGTTGATTCATTCTCCTCCTACTTTCTCTCAAAAGGCCAAGACGGGTGTGTTGGTGCCAGTCTCGACACTTGTCTGCAGAAGGAGCTACTGCCCAACTTTTGAACGAAAAGCATGCACTTTTGTTTGGGCCAACTTAGAGCACCAATCGCCGTGGCAAAGGGGACGCGCGTTAGGCTCAGGCCTTCATGGTAGTCTCTGCTGACCGAAGAGGGAGCGTGGGGTGCACGCGAGGAAGCAGGGCCGCGCCACCGTCCACAGGACTGAGGCTCCCCCAAGAAGCTACTCATCTGTACCACGGCAGGAGCCAAGAGGAAGGGCGGAGGTGGCTCGGGACAGAGGTCAGGGTCGGGGTGAGGCTTCCATCGGCACCGGTGTTGAGGCAGAATTGATTTCCGCAAGCCTGGAACAGGGGGCGCCCGAGAGGAGAGCGCCGCCGGCCCCAGGGTGCTCCAGCCCCTACTGAAAGAGAGGCAGCAAGACAGAGGACGAAGGAGCAACCGGCAGGGAGGACGGAGAGCCGGAGAGCCGGGCTGGCATGGCCCCGCGGGGAGCGCTGCCTTCGGCTCGGCAGAGACCCCTGACCCGAAAGGCGAGGCGGGAGCGCGGAGACGGCGAAGCTCAGAAATAAACTGCGAGAGCAGGAGGCGGGATGGCGAGCGCTGGTGCTCCCTTCTTCCGGGGTGAGTGGGGGAGCCGAGGGGTGCGCCGGAGGGGCCGCAGCAGCGTGGGGTGAGTGGGGCGGGCGGAGACCCGCGCCCTCGCGGTTCCGGCGGTGGTCTCAGCGGGCAGCCGGGCCACACGAGGGTCGCTTCTTTTCTGTCCCGGGAGGAGCTTGGACTCAGAGCAGCCCTGGGTGAGGAGGGTGGAGTCTGCTTCCTCTTTTTTTTTTTTTTTTAAGAGAAAAAACAGAAAAGAAAAACAAAAAACCAAGAGACAAACGATAACTGCAACAACAAAAAATTCAAAACAATAACAACACAGGCTTTCAAAACAAGAAGATAGGAATTTAACAATGGTGGGTTTTTTGTTATCTTCAAAAGAGTTGTATCACTGGTCATTCAAGAGATGCAAATTAAAACAACACTGAGATTCCACCTCACCCCAGAAATAATGGCTAGTATCAAGAAATCAACCAATAACAAGTGCTGCAGGGGCAGTGGGGGAAAAAGAACCGTTTTCCACTGTTGGTGGAAATGCAGACTGGTGCAACCACTGTGGAAATGAGCGTGGAGAATCTTCAGAAAGCTAGGATTGGAGGTCCCATTCGACCCAGCTATTCCCCTTCTGGGTATCTTGCCAGAAGAGTTAAAAACATCATACTACAGTGATATATGTGCACCCATGTTTATAGCAGCACAATTTGTAATAGCCAAATCCTGGAAACAACCCAAATGCCCATCAACCGAGGAATGCATAAAAAAAGATGCGGTCTTTTTATACAATGGAGTACTATTCAGCAGTAAAGAACAAAAAACTCAAGGCTTTTATAGGTAAATGGATGCAACTTGAGACCATGCTCATAAGTGAAATAAATCAGAGTCACATGTGTAAATACCATATTGTCTCCCTAGTGTGAGAAGCTGAAAGAGTAAATATGATTCAAAATGTACAATAGATATTGTGAAAGGGGAAGAAACTGCTCAAAGGGAAAAAACAACTGGGATGGGGGAAAAGGAGAAAAGAAAGAAGGAAAAAGGAAAAATACGTAAATTTGTATATATATGCATAAGATAGCTATGATGATTAAACTACTAATTCATGGAAAAGAACAGTTAATACTCATATGGTTTGAACAGTTTTGCATGTTTTGGGGGGCCGGGGTGCAGACAGTACTGGGGATTGACCCCAAGGCCTTGTACCGAGGTACCTCTCCTGCCTGGAAGTTTTGCTGGTCTCTGTTCGACAGCCTCGCAGAGGACCCAGAAGGCTGTGGGAGAAGATACTGAGCTGGAAGAGAGGTCCCTGGTGCGGGAGGACTGGGGTCAGTGACTTGCAGGGGGGTCAAGGACACAGGGGCTCAGGCTCCCCTGCAAGGGGTGGATGAGGTTGGACTGACTGCCGGGGGGTGGCAGGAGGGGCAATTGACAGGGTTTCAGGCAGGGGAAAGAATCTTAGCTCCCCATTGCCTGGATGCTAGAAGGAACCCAACCGGGAGATTTGATGAATAAACGGGAACAAGTGGCAAAAATAGTGCGTGGTCACCTCTGAAATCCAGCTTCCCAAAAGGCAGCAGAGCTTAGGAAGACGGTGCACAGCTGTCAGCCTAGCACTCAAGAGGCTGAGGCAGGAGGATTGCTGTGCGTTCAAGGCCAGCCTGTTCCAAATAACTGACAGAGAGAGAGATAGAGAGATAGAGAGAGAAAGGAAAAGGCAAGGTGAGGAAGGACTGAGTCAGGTCAGCGAGCAGCCTGCCTCCCTCCTGGCTGGCAGCTCGGGGAGCCCCAGCCTAGCCAGCCTGGGGATGAGAAGGCACTGACTCATGGGAAAGATGCTGTAATCAGGATCACTGTGACTTTGTGGGGGAGGATAATAGAGAAAGAAGTATAAGATGTTCCTTGGCCTGGACTTTTCTCTCCTCCCACTTGTCCTGCTATCGTCAGGGGCCCATACCCGCATCTGCCGCTTGGAAGTCACCCGGCCCCATGTTCTTCACAACAGGGAAAGTGAACTTGCACAAAAACAAATCCTGCGGGTCTGAAAAGCCAACTGTCACATAGGTCTTAAATTCTTTTTTTTTTTAATACAATATTTTTCTTTCTGGCTACAAAAGGTGATATATATTCATTAACAAAAAGTGTGTAGTCTAGAAATGTAGCTCGTGGTAGAATACTTTCCTCACATGGGCAAGGCCCTGGGTTCAAGCTTCAGTACCTCAAAAAAAAAAAAGTTTGGAAAATTCAGAAAAGCACAAAAATATGTACATAAACCATCTCCAATTCCAGTATCAGAGGTAATTACTTCTGAGACATCAGTTTGTATTTCCTGACTCTTTTCCAATCACATCTTCTTTTTATCAGTTGGAGCCTTATTTTACATCTCAGCTTGCACAATTTATAACAGAATGTAAACATCACGGCAGTGGGAAGGTTGGCACATCGGCAGGCCCTTGGTATTTGTTGGGAGAATGGATGTCATAGTCTGTATTCTCTTAATTCAAGGTAAACATTTTCTAGCATTACTATATATTTTTCTATGCTACGATTTTTAATGACTACGTAGTATTTTTCTTTGTGCTGATGTAAGCATTTATTTCTCTAACCCAGGGCTGGGAATGTAGCTCAGTGGTAGAGTGCTTACCTGGTATGCACAAGGCCCTGAGTTCAATCCCCAAGCCCACAAAAAGAAAAAGAAAATTATTTCTCTAACCCATTATTGTTAGATGTTGAAAATACTGAAAATTTGTTATATTATAGGTAACATCATGCAGAACGTCTATGAAAATGCATATGTAGCTATTTCTGCACATTATTTCATGAAGATACATTTTTACAAGTGGATTTTCTGAGTCTAGTTTGCTTAATTAAAATTTCTAAAGGGAAGGGGAAGTAAAAATGACCAAGATTAGATAGATTCTGTACCTGTACCAACTCCCCATGATCAATGTATTCATTGTGTATCACAAAGATGTACTAATAAAAGAATAAAATTTCTCTATTTGCCAAATTGCCCTCCAATCCCCAAAAGGGGGGTCCCAACGCATGTCCTAAACTTTGCCAGGGGAATCCATGACCATGATTTTAACTTTGATAATTGATTTTTAAAAACAGTTTTAGCCTATTGATTGTATTGGCTTTTTCTTTGATAACGTGGGATTGACTAATATTTACTGGCCATTTATATTTTTTCTCTTTTGTATTGCTTAGTTGGATTCTTTTATAGTATTTTAAAAATTGATTTGTAAGAGTGCCTCATACAGTAAATATTTCTGACTTACAAAATTTTTCAATGTCTTATAGTATTTCTGTTTAATATTTGGGCTTTCTGTCAACTGATCTATTTTTATACTGTACACCAAGCTTAATTTTTGTGTTATTCATTGTATTTTAATATCTAGTAGTAGTGTTGTTTCACAAATGTTTCTTGGTCAGTATCATATATATACATTCTTCAAATGGAATTTAAATTCATTGTTAAATTTAAGAATGAGAACGAAGGAGGCAGGTGTGGTGGTGCACGCCTTTAATCCCAGCACTCGGGAGGCTGAGGTAGGAGGAGCTTTGTGAGTTCCAGGCCCGCTTGGTCTACAACGTGAGCACAAGGCCAGCCTGAGCTACACAGTGTGACCCTGACTCAAAAAAGCAGGGCTGGGAGTTTGGCTCAGTGACTTAAGCGCCTGACAGGCGCGAGGTTGTGAGTTCGATCTCCGGTGCCACAAAAAAAAAAAAAAAAGAAAGAAAGAAAGAAAAAGAATGAGAATGAATTCAACGTAAGAGCCCCTGTTCTGGTCTGTCTCAGGGGAGAATTTGCATCTTTGTAATGCTTAATGTTTGTCTTCTTTTGTTTTGCTGTGTTGGGGAATTGAACCTAGGCCCTTGTGTATGCTGTCTAGTGCTCTATTACCAAGCCGCCTCCCAGCCCTGTGAGGCCTTCTGTTTTAATCCAGGACTCATCTCGTTAAACACTGAAGACTTCTTTTGTGTCCTTTTATAATGTTTTGCACTGTTCTTCATCTAGGTCCTGCATACTTTTTAAGTTTTTTCCCAGTCATTTTTAATTTTTTGTTCCTTTTGGAATGAAATATTTTTTCCTGGATATTTTCTATTTCTTTCCTCTTTTTTCCCACCCTCTGCCCCTCCCTCCCTTCTTTCCTTTCTTTCTCTTTTGGAATGGAGATTGAACCCAGGGCCTTTGCACTGAGGTACATCCCCAGCTCTTTCTTGTATTTTATTTTGAGACAGGGTTTTGCTAAGCCACTAACTTGCCCAGATCAAGCTCAAATTTTCAATTCTCCTGATTTAGCCTCCCAGAGTACTGGGGTTATAGGAGTACACCACCCTACCTGGTTTTTTTATATTTAGCAAATGTTCACTCACCCTATAAACAATCCTTTCCTAGATTTCTTTTACCCTCTAGCTGCCCTCATTGAGTTCCCCCTCTTTTTCCCTTCCATCCGCATGTGGGTGCAGAACTAAATTTGTAGTAATCCAGAAAGCCCACAGCAGCCTGCAGTCCTGTCCTCTCGGGATCCCTTTGCCTGGCTGTGCAGATAAGTCTGGTGTGGATGCAGACATATCCAAAGTGAGACCAGAGGGGTACAGTGCTCCCAGCCAAAGATCAGGTCTCCCAGGAGCAACAGAAATCAGAGGACAGAGCACACAGAAGGGCTGTGGGGAATACGGCAGGAGGTTCTGAAGAGCCGGGCTTTGGGAGCTTTGGCTGGCTCGGCACCCTGAACGCTGTGCTCTTGCAGGAGGTCCTCCCTTGAGCAGCACAGTGATGGGAGCGGAAGGTCACATGAAGGATGAGGGGCTGAGGCTGTGTGGTCGGGGAGGGGTCCATGGACCGGGTCAGAGAGAGCAGAGGTGCAGAGGAGCCCCCGGCTGAGCGGGGGCCTGTTTGCCAGTGTTCTCCCCTCAAGTACCACTGTTGGTGCCTCACCTGCTGAGAAGCCCTTCTGGGTCTTTTCTAAGGGCATAAATTCAAGGGCTGTGCTCCCAGGAGGCCCACACCAACTGCAGCCCCGAAAATCCCAAGGCTGCATCATTTCTACCTCCGCCAGGACAGGGCCTGTTAGTGTTCATGTCTGCTCCCTGATTTCTAAAGTTCTACAGCACCCAATATTTATTGAGCACCTGCTGAATGCCAGGTGCTGAGTGAGACACCAGGGTGTGTGCCAAACGGCAAAGGTGACAGGGTAGTCCTGGGACTTTCAGTTTGACTCTCCACAGGTGCTGGCGATCAAGTCACATCCCTCAGCCTCTGGGAATCCACCTTGTGAAATTATCCTCTCTGTATTACACACTTGCCCTGGGTGCTCATCTCGGGTGTTATGTTCCATCACCTCCTCGTTTGGGAGTTTCGCCATGCAGATTTCACTTTTCTTGTTGGAAATTATTTTCAGTGGGTTTGGAGTGTAGGATGGAGGTGGATTCCCTGCTGTTGTGTCATCACTGAGAGCCTGTGGTTGGCCCTGGTGTTTCTACAGATGTGGGGGACATCCCCTTCCCTGACCTCTGGGGCTCACCACCACCACCCCCAACCACAGCGAGGGAGCCATAGCTTCAGGGATGAGATCAAAGGCTCTGGTTCTGGGGTTCCCAGGGCTCCACTTGCCATGTTTCTCCACTAGTGTGGTTCCTGAATTTCATTTGTCTCTTCCTAAAGAATTAACCCTTGCATTTCCCCTTGTAATATAGACTTGATTCCTAATTCTAAGAAATTTTATTGAGAATGTGTGTTGAAGTGTTGTGAATTCTTCTTTAGATAATTTTTGCCAAATTTCCTGCTAATAGGTGCAATGGAAAGAACACAGGCTTGGGAGTTGGGTGGCTTTGGGTTCAAATCTCAGGCTGGCTATGGGCCTGGGCAAGTGGTTTCAGCTCTGCAGACCTCTGCTTCTGCCTCTGTAGCATGAGGTGTGTGAGTCAGAGCAGGCCACCACACCAGCAGATAACACTGAAGGAGACTGACCGGAGGGCCACTGGGCCAGCTGAGACCAGGGTCTCAGACACAGAGGAAGTTAGGGCCACTGAACGTTCACTCTCCATTCTGGACTGGCTGAAAATCTTTACCTGTTTTTGCTTGTTTGTTATGCTTTTGGCTTTTTTTTTTTTTTTTTTTTTTTTGAGACGAGGCCTTGCTAGGCGCTCCAGGCTGCCTCTGAATCACCATGGAGCTTGGGCTGGCCTCAAACCCATAGCGATCCTCCTGCTTAGTCTCCCAAGTGCTGGGGTCACAGGTGTGCACCACCATGATCAACCTTTACCTGGTTTTTGTTTTGAGATCCCACAAGTCAAGTTCTCTTCCAGTCTGACTTTTGTGTGTGTGTTGACTTCCCCCTCCATCACCACTCCTGCAGAGAACCTGGCAAGGAAGTGTCTGTGTGTCTGTGTGTCTGTCTGTCTGTCTCTCCCCTTATCTCATTTTTTGTATTCACCACATGTATATACCCCCTGAAGAAAGGGATTAAAATTCCAATTCCAAATTCTTAAGGAAGAACTAGGGATGGGTCCAGCAAAAGGACTAAGTATTGGTCACCTGGGCTGATCATCAGTGACCAGGAGAAAGGGTCACCACCCTATGTGAACGTGACAGCTGCCATTGTAAAGTTGGGGACGGAACGAAGAGCGTCCTGAGAACAGGCATTTTCTAAAGGAGCTGCTGCCAAGAAATCCAAGCATCCTCATGTCTTAGAGTTGTCAGGACAGACTCTGAGCTCATCCTACAGCTGCACCTGGGTGACAGTCAGCAAATCAGCAGCCCGACACCTGGCTGCTTACTCCCGGTTAGCCTGGCACCCTGGGGAGAGATTCTGTTTCATTTTAGTGAAAATTCAATTAATGCATTTAATCTGTCTACTAAATTCCATTTGTGACTTCTATGCCTATGTTTATACCAATATTGATCTGTTTTTAGATATTTAAAAATTTGACGTCATGGCAGGTTTTGAAAGTGTGTCTGATTAACCTCACAAATTGAATTGGTTGAAAAATAATGTTTTTGTATAGTTTCAAATGATTCATATAATGTAGGGATTATTTATGTTTTCAAATTATAAAAATATTCTTCCCAGGGGGCAGTGGGTAGTGACTTATGCCTATGCCGAGAGTGAGAAAGTCCAAACTATGGTTTGGTCTTAGTGTTCTGTGAGTCCTTGGACAAATTTCTGCCCTTCTCTGGGCCTCTCCAGGGTTAGTGAGGATAGTTCAGCTGGCTCAGATGGTTTCTTGGCCCATGCCACCATGCTGACTTTTGGGGATGGTCACTCCTTAGGGACGTTTCTTTGGGCAGCTCTACCACCCCCTCACCCTGTACCTTCCTGGAGACCTCTAGCAGATTTATTGCCAATGGGCTTTTTTAATATATATTTTTTCCTTCCCACTTTTGAAGGGCTCTGTGACATGCACCTATTCCTCTCCTGGCCCAAAGCTCTGCTTTTGTTTTCCATGGGTATGAGCCGTGTCTTAGGCATTGATTTCTTGATTCCCTGTAAGTCGCTCCGGGAACAGAATGCATCCTGCCTGTCTCTGCAGGGATGCCCCACTCTCTCGGGAATTCTCTTGTTGGACTTCCCCAGGCACCTGGGCCCGGGTCCTAGAGTCCCTCCATTCGCCACCTCTGACAGGATCTGCTTCTGGCCTCCTCCCTCCTCCATAACATCCTTCCTGCGCAGACAAAAGTCATCCCAAGGGTCCTCATGCACCTCCAGCCCTGTTCTCTCTCCCCACCCTCAGCCCCCTGCAGTCCTCTGATAGCGCAATGGAAGAGGACATCTCGGACAGACGCCGAGAGACTGCAGGGTCAGGCAGTGTCGGGTGCTCGCAGAGAAGACTTTCTCCTCATACCTCCCACTTGGGCCATGTGGGAGGAGACCAAATGTCTCTGATAAGCCGCTTCCCCCTTTGCAGCATCCCAGCCCCTTTCTGAACCAGGAGCGGGCTGTAGAAATGCCTCTTTCTTATAATAAATTTTTTGTTGCTACAAAAAGGATCTAGTCATTGCAGAAAACTTGTAAAATAAAGATAAACTCAAAGAGGAGAAAAACCTTATAATTCCACCACTCACTGATAAGCACTGTTAACCTTCCTTCCACTTTTCCCATGGATGTATAAATGCTTTCAAACCTAATGGAGCACATGCTGAATATACTGTTTTATAGCTTGCTTTTTTTTTCAGTTGGCCACATGCCATTACATCTCCCTGTGCTATTATACAGTCTTCTGTATCATCATTGTATATACCACCCTATAGAGATGATGTGACCTTCTGATTGGGTATTAGAATCATTTCCAACTTGGCACTGCTGTCAATAACATTTTAATGGCAATCCATGTGAACAAAAACTCCTAACCCCTTTTGTGTTAATTTCTCCTGGGGCTCATCAAAAGGTAAGAATTTTTTGAGCATTGTGCCATACCTTGCCAAAGGGTCCTCCACAAAGGATTTGTAGGATGTCAGACCCTCCGACACCTCACATGTTCTTGTCATGTCTGCCCCACTTTCGGTGTTGGAAATCATTTGATCTGAGAAGCTGGGCCTCCAGATGCCCGGTGGGTAACCAGCAGCAGGACAAAGTGCAGAGCACCTGCCTTTGTTTCACACGTGTCTCCTTTATTACCTTAAAACGTGGGGTCAGGTTGAGGTGGGAGATGAGGACTGAGGGATGCAGTCAAACAACTGGGAGAATTGTGTCAAATCATGGAAACCTAGGGGACATTCGCAGCAAGTCAAATCCAGAATGACTCTGCAATCCTCAGCACTGTACATGGACCCAAGCCGTGTGACTTTGAATTCATCATTTGAATCTTGCTCAAAGCCAAGTGAGCCTTCCCATAGGGCAATTCAAATCTGGTCAAATGAGTTTTTAACAGGTCAAACAGGACAGCTGTCCCAGTGACTTACTTGCATGAGGGAGAAGCCAATCCAAGAACTTTGTGGGGTTGGGGATATAGCTCAGTGGCATAAGCGCCTGCCTGGCAAGTGCAAGGTTGTGAGTTTGATTCCTGGTATGAAAAAAAAAAAATAGGAACTTTGAATGCAAAAGACCCCCTCCCCTTATGTCCAGGGCTGTTGTGATCTTGCTCACCAGCCCCCTCTCACTCTGTTGAGAACACATCCTTCCCATCTTCAATAAATATATGTCCCACTATCTCTTCTAGGTGTCTTGTCCAAGTCTTCGTTCAGAACACCAAAAACCTGGGAAAAGTTCCACTGGGACCCACCATCTGGTAACAAAGCCCCTGCTCAGCTCTGCTCATAGGTGTGTTAATTAAGGGGTCGGTATCCTGTGACAGGGCTGGGGGAGGACAGCCTGCTGCTGTTCCTGGAGGAAGGAGACAGCGAATACTCAAGTAGGTGCTTCACATTTCACCTAAGTGGGCAGTGAGGCCAGCAATTGTGGTGTTTCTTCATTCTTCAATTGCCTGTCCACATCTTTATCTCATTCGTCTTTTATTTATTTAGGTTACATAGGGAACACTTTATTGCCTGTGGCGTGAAGTTTTTTTTTTTACAAGTTATCTATTCATCCTTTAGACTTTTTAAATGGTGGTTTTTAAACGTGTAGACATTATAAATTGGCACCTAGTCAGACCTTCGAATCGGTCAGTCTCTTCCTTTGCAGTGGCTGTCTTCTTTGTTGTGCCTTCAAAGACGTTCATCATCTGCGGATGGCATACAATTCATCTGCATTCTTTTCAAGTCTGTGTCATTTTCAAAGGCTTGAAATTTGGTGCACTTCATATCAAATCTGGTCTCCTGCGAGTGGGGGACACATGCACAGGGTCCCCTCTGCAGATGGGGATGCCACTGGCCTGACCAGTGCTAACTTCCAGCCTGGTGGACTCAGGACAACTTCCAAGGGCTTCATTTGTGTCTTTCCAGGGGTCTGGGAAATGTCGAGAGCCCTTCAGTTCTTTCATTAACCTTGCAAAAGAAAAAGAATCTCATCAGTTGTGTCTGGTTGGCTCATGACACAGCATGGAGTTAGAGGCTGGGTCTGAAGATGCCCAGTGGATAACTAAAAGCAGGATAAACTTTGGCATCTCTGCCTTCATCTTATTTTTGTCTCCTTTGTTACCTTAAAAATTTAGTCCTAGGCCAGGCATGGTGGTGCACACCTGTAATCCCAGCACTGGGGAGGCTGAGGCAGGAGGACTACTGCAAGTTCAAGGCCAGCCTGAGCTACATAGTGAATTCAAGGCCAGCCTGAACTGCAAAGTGAGATCTGTCTCAAAAAAAATTTTCTTTTAGTCCTAATACCCAGAAATCTTTAGATTGGCACTTTTTGTAGCAGTGATCACAGAAATGGGCAGAGGCTTGCCAATGGCTACATGGTGTGACAGAGCCAAAGCCAGGTATCTTTGCCCCACTTTGTTGCCTGGAAAACTCTTACCCCAAGATTGAAGGCCCAGATTGACTGTTTTCTCTCTTAGGAGGGCTTTCTAGGGTTCGGCTAAGATCAGCCATCTGTTACCAGCTTACCAAGCTAGACTGCTGTTATTACTGCTTCTGATTAGTCTCCCCAGGCCCCCTGGTTCCAGCAGGGGCTGGACACGAAGCATGTAGTAGTGACCATGAAGTGAAAGAAAGAAAGAATGAATGAATGAAAGAATGAAAGAAAGAAAAAAAGCTAAAACTGCGGTATGGCCTAAGGCAGATATTCCCTCTGAACTTGTCTCCTGTCAAATGGGATAATGGTCTCTGCTTTCTCTGGACCAGACCCTGTGCCAGAACTAAACACGGTCACCTGCCGTCCTGTGAGAGATGCTGCTGTGAGTGCACACCACTGTGGCTGAACTTCCTGACTAACAGGAATGTCCACGGACCCCCAGCCTGATCAGGACATTTCTGAGCCCTGGTTCCTCCTGGGCCCCACGGCTGCCACATCATGAAGTCCAGAGGCCTCAGAGTCCCAGCTGGCCATGTCCACAGGTAGACAGAAACCCACAGTGGGGAAGAAGACCTTGGGGACCCAGGACAGAAAACAGTATGTTCTCCTCCCCAGTGAAAGGGGCATGCCTGCAGAAGAAAGAAAACTGGCCATCACCCAACAGCCAGGCCCAGGACCATCCTGTCCCTATAATTGAGGAAAAGCCAAGCCGCGTTCAGAGAAAAACAAAAACACAGTTCAGCAGTCATCAGTCACAACTACAGCCCAAGCTTTTTCAATTGAAATATTCACGAGTAGCAGAGACATCTGTAGGAAGAGTAACTGGATGCGACATTCTGCAGGAGGCCAGGCTAAAAGTGTCCCATGACATCACTGAGGTGAGAAGGCTGCCAGGAGCTGCTCAGGGACCTCGAGTGTCCCTGCAGCTCAGTGTCGCAGAGGAGGACAGGGCCTGGGACTTGCTGCCCGGCTCCAGGCCCTGCTCTGTGAAGGAAGTCTGCTAGACCCTGGCCCATGGAGAAAGTGTGTGCCCACTTCCTTAGGCCTGGCTATCTGGGGGATACGTTCTTTCTGCGGTTCTGGGTTCTGGTTCCCGGCGGTTTTCTCCTGAGCACCAGCAGGTCTTCAGTTAGTTAGTCCACTGCTACTGGGAGTGGAGGGAGTGGGGGAGATTGTGACAACTATGTCACTTGCTGGGAGGGATCCTGCCACACAGCCTCTGTGACACCCTCTTGGAGGAACCCTGCCAAGCTTGAGATTCCAGGCAAGTCCTTGCCAGACTGCGCCTGAGTTCAAGCAAAAGCAGATCTCCCGGGGTCCAGATCCTGAGACAGGAAATCAGGTCCCCTGGTAAGGATCACAAGTGACACATCTGCAGAGCTGCACCTCTAACGCAAGGTGCGCAGGCAGGCCAGGAGACGAACGCCAGCTGCTCCTGCTACAGCTAGCGCTCTCCATACACGCACAGCTATCGGTTGCCGAGCTGTGCGCTCAGGGGCACAGGGCGGGTGATCTCACCTGTCCACCCTCAGCTCCTCCATCTCTGTTCTCTGGTTTCCTGCCCTCTTCTTCCTGGGTTCTGGTCTTCGCCAGCGCCTCGCCTGGGAGGGCAGCGCTGCCTGGGCGCTGTCCTCGGTGCTGGAGGCTCGGCGGGCCTGACGAGTTTGGGAGGAGCCAGAGCTTTGGGAAGAGGCGACCCTGAACTCCAGAGGTCCACGGGTCCCCGTGGGAATGCCAGCGTGTATTCTTAAGGCGACAGAAGTGCCACTGGACTCCCTCCTTTCCATTCCAGGCACGGAAACGGGGGTGTCCGGCACTTCAGGCCAGCAGAGGGACCACCCGAGACTGTGGATGTCTGAATGGCCCTCCGTTGTGGGCACAAGGGCTGGGGGCCTCCTGTGCCACCTGTGGTGGTGTGTGAGGACCATGATGGCCTGGTCCCCACGGGGCACCCGTGACCCCACCAAGCTGCCTGTGACTTCATGTGACCTGCCTGTGACCGGTGCCCGGATCGGGCAGCCTCTGACCCTAAGAGGCCTCCTGTGACCTTGTGGAGCCTCAGACCTGACCTTGTGCATGCCCAGAAGGCCCTGGGCACCATCCAGTCTAGTTGCCTCTCTCTGCCAGAACCCGGACAGACCCTCCTGCCTCCCCCTCCTCCCTGGCTTTGCGGACTCGGCGCCCAGAGGTCTGTCTGCAAACTCAGACCCTACCGGGCGTCGGTGTCGGGCTGTGCACCTCCGGGACAGGTGACCGCGAGCCCCCAACACTTGGGCCAGCCTAGCCGGGAGAGCTACGCCGCGCTGCGCCGCCGGGTCGCGCGTCGCCGGGGTGCGTGGCGGCGCGGTCGCCGTGCGCCCCCTCCGGCCCGTTTCCCCAGGACGTTGGGGGCGCGGGCCGAGGGCGCTGCAGCCGGGCCCCTCCCCCGCACCGGCTCGCGGTGCGCACGGCGCTCGGCGCCCCAGACCGAGCCGGGCTGCAGCGCGCGCCCCCCCCCGCCCCGCCCGGTCTCCGCAGCGGCGCGGGAGGCGGGGGCTAAAAATACCCGGCGGCGGCGGCGCCTCGACCGTGCGGCTGCGGGCTGCGGGCTGCGGGCCGGGCCGGGCCGGGCCGGGCCCAGCTAACCGACATGCTGACCTTCTTCCTCGTGTCGGGGGGCTCCCTCTGGCTCTTCGCGGGTAAGTCCCGGTGCGGGTTTCCATCCCCAGGCCGCCGAGCCCCCGCCCTCGCCGCTGCTGAGGTTTCCTTCCAAGTCCCTGGGTCGCCCGCTGCGGCGGGCTCCGGGCCGGGTTTGGGCAGCAGCTGGGTCCGCGTCGCCCTCTGCGACCTCCTAACAACCAGATTTCAATTCCGGAGCCCCTCTCCCCTTGGGGCCGGGACCCCACTGAACAGATTAGGCCCTGGTCCAAGGCAGAAACAGACTTACTGCGTCCTTGGCCATCTCCTGGGATCGGAAACCAAGGGTGTTGGCCCCCAAGGTCCAGAGCAGGTCAGCCACGGAGCCGGGATAGCGGGGCTGCCTGATGCTGGCGGGGGCCCCCTCCCGACTTCTCTGGGCTCGCCCTTCGGCCGGAGTAGTACGAGATTTCTGTGGAGTGAGTTTGCCCCTGTGCTCTGCCCAGGGCTGTGTGGCTCGGGATCCCAGCCCCTATAACCCCTTTAAGACTCGGCCCTCATCTGGCACCCTTTCAGGAGGCTGGGCCCCTGCCCAGAACTCTCCCCAACTCCAGGTGCACCCACTCAGGGCTGGGGTCAGGGGGTGTCGGCACAGGCCCACCCACCTACCAGGTCCCTGAAGCCTTCCCAGTGTACCTCTGGGTCTCCGCAACCCCAGTTCCAACCCTTGCATGGATACAGTCTGGTCATTTATGTGAAATGCATGACCCTTAAAGTGGTCCTAAACCTGGCCTAGCCCAAGAGCAAATGCTCTGGGAATGTATTTATTTCACATTCTAACAGCACTGTCAGATGTGGTGATAAAGTCATTTCTGAGCAAAGGAAGGGAAAGAAGTTGACCCTTTTGATATCTTGTTACAGTATTTTGCATCTGTTATTTAACATTCACAGCAGTCCCAAGAGGTTGGTGGTACCGTCTCTGTCTCTGTCTCTCTCTCTCTCTCTCTTTTTTTTTTTTTTTTTTTTTTTTTTGAGACAAGGTCTCACTATGCAGTTCAGATTGGCCTTGAGCTCATGTTGTAGCCCAGGCTGGTCTCGAACTCAACAATCCTCCTGCCTCAGCTTCCCAAGTGCTGGGATTATAGGTGTGCACCACCACGCCAGGCTACCATCTTTTTTGTTGAGAGTCAGGAGGTAGTTGCCTTGCCATGTGGCACAGATAATGTCTGGCAGACTGGAATTTGACTTGTGAGGTTTTAACTGATCAACCAATGGCGCGTGCTTGGGTATATTAGGACTGAACCCGGAGGATTGGTGGGCTAAGTAATGACCTCCCCCGCCCCCACCACTGGCCTGAGTTAGGCCATGGGGACGTTTGCCCCAAGCTGGGGAAGTAAGGCCTCTCTAATCCCCTCAGCTCCCTAAGCTCCTTCTGTCTGCCAGTGTCTGGTGACAGGCTGTGCAGGGCCGCTCTGGTCCTGAGGCATAGTGAGCCAGGCGGCAAGGACAGGGCTAGGGCCTGGGGCTAGGTGTAATCAAAATGATAATTGGCAGTGATGACAGTAACCGTCACCATTTATTGCCTGAGTGGTGGGTTGCCTCAGAACCCCTCCCAGTGCCAGGACCCCCCTGCACTGCCCCCAAGAACTCCCACCCAACCATGGGTCCAAAGCCTGGGTCTTCTGTGGCTGCAGGGAAGCGTCTGGGGACTGCAGGGCCACTCGTGGCACAGGCCATCAGCAGGCTATGAGAAAAGTCTTGCTGTGCAGGGTCCTTGTCTGCAGTTAGGTTCCAGCTGTTACTGACTCAGACTGGCCTTCTACCCTGCTCCCTTGAGGAGTATTTCACAGAGTGGCCAGGTGCATCCTTGAGTAGACTCTACAGAGTAGTGGGGCAGGGTGACTCCCGATGTAGGTGATAGCTGCTTCCACAGACGCCAAACTTCTCAGTGCAGAGTAAGAGACTGAGGCTAGAGAATGGCTGTCATTGGACAGAACACCCCAGGTACACGGGGCATTCCTAGGTCAGGTGTCTACCCTCCTCTGGACTTTGCCTGGACTCCAGCCTTTCTCCTGGCCCACAGCCACAGGTGAGTGAGCACACCTGAGACTTCACTCTGCCTTGTAATCCACATTGTAATCTAAGGTCCCTCTCACCCAAGCCAGAAACAGGAGGGAACCCCTGAGGCAAGGTGACTCTTTATTAAAAGAGTCAGTGCACTGTGCCACCCAGTTGGGCCCTAGGGAAACAAGGTAGGGTGGAGCAAGGGCTGCCCTTTGGAGCCCTGGGGAGAGA
Organism: Dasyprocta punctata; assembly: GCA_004363535.1. Classification (NCBI taxonomy): domain Eukaryota; kingdom Metazoa; phylum Chordata; class Mammalia; order Rodentia; family Dasyproctidae; genus Dasyprocta; species Dasyprocta punctata. Next base: position 208,670 of record RJWM01000104.1, on the reverse strand, counting down.
ATGATGTAAGGAGACCGGAGCCACCTAGGGGAGGAACAGGCTGTGGGAAGTCACCATGAGCTCTGGCTGTACCAGGTGCTCCTCACTCCAGGGCCAGCTGCATTGTGCAGTAGGTCCAGCCTAAGGTAAATGCTGGACCTCAGTACCATAAACACCCAGGGACAATGGGAGCAATGCGTTGGAGCACCTGCCTGCCTCTGTGGCTGTCTTGTGCAGAGTAGAAAGAGCATCAGTCTTGGATAAATTTCTAAAAGGGCACCCCTACCTCTAGGTTGATGCAGAGAGGTGCCCTTGTAAAGGATCCTGTCTGCTCAACAGGCAGGGGAAGCCTTGGGAGGGTGAGTCTTCGGGGTGTTGTCCCTGGGGGACATGAGTGGCAGGCGAGGGTCCTGGAGGAAAGGGTTTTATTTGGGGGTGCAGAGTTACACCCTCTTTAGAAACAGTGGCCAGGCTGAGCAAGGGGAAAGGAAAGTGGAGGCTAGGAATGTGGTGCAGTGTCACGGCTAAGAATAGGTGTGGGCCGAGGATGACTCGAGTTGAGGCTGGCCTCTGGAAAGGGGAGGAACGAGACCCTGGCCCTGTCCCCCATCCTAGGGGAATGGGACTAACCCTGCTGGGGTGAGGCAGGGTTGCTAGGCTCAAGGCTGCTATGGAAGGTATCTGGCTATAGTCGTAGTTGACAGACTTGCATGGTGTGACTCAGCTCAGCCCTGTCCAATCCTGCCTGTAACCCCAGCTGTCTGCTAGGATGGAGGACTGGCATGAGGTCCTTAAGGAACCCAAGAAGGCAAGTAAAAATCGGGACAGATGGTGCAGCTTCGGGCAGAACAGGCAGCCATGTAGTCGCAGGGAACGTGCCTCACAAATGCAGGAAGTGTGGATTTGTATGGGGTCCTTCAGCGTGTGGGAGGGACCTCAGGGCCTTCTTGCCATTTCTGAGCCTGGCTGGTGACGGGCAGATGATCCAGAGACAGCACACTGACGCCAGGGGGCAGCACACCCCAGCCACTGTGCAGTCCGACTGGTTTTCCCTCAGGGTTGTAGGGGCGCCTGTGTTGACCTTGAGAAGGTTGAACTTGGCTCAGCTACCATCCCAGATAGGACCCAGGGCCATCCCACACCCAGGGGCAGTGAGGATGAGGCATTGGCTTGTTTGTACAGAGGCAAATGTTACAGGCTTTTGCGCGGCAGAAGCTGCCCTTTGTATCTAGCCAGGACCTGGCATAGAGTAAGCACTCAGGTATTCACTAAGTAAAGTACTAGGTGTGTGGGAGTGCTGCGGACAGTCTGACCCAGCTACCGTGTCTCTGAGCACCTGCGGCATCCTCCATCCACCACCATGTTCCGTGATTCTGCGAGTTTTCCTTCGCTCTCCCCACGGCGCTGTGCTTCTGTTGCCCCCCAATCACTAGGTGAAGCCCTGAGACTCAGGGAGATTTAATGGGAAGCAGCCACAGGACTGGGGATGCAGCTCAGTGCCAGAGCTCCGGCCTTGCATGCACCTACAAAAGGCCAGGGTCAGGTCACGTGCCCGGATTTCCAGTCCCGAAGAGGTCCAGGATTCCATCATGCAGAAAAGAAGTAGGAGCCAGGCGTGGTGGTGCACACCTTCAATCCCAGCACTGGGGAGGCTGAGTTAGGAGGAGTGTTGTGAGTTCGAGGCTGGCTTGAGCTATAACATGAGTGCAAGGCCGGCCTGAGTTACACAGTGCAACCCTGTCTCAAAAAACTAGGGCTGGGAGTTTGGCTCAGTGGCTTAAGTGCCTGTCCGGCAGGCATAAGATTGTGAGTTCAATCGCCGGTGCCGCAAAAAAAGAAAAAAAGAAAGAAAAGAAGTAGGAGGAAGGAATGCGTTCCGGGCAGAGGGACTGCTGGTGTGAAGAAAGACTGGCAATGGGAAAGGACAAAGTTAAGGGACGAATTCTGCTTGGCCAGATCTGGGCTCCGCGGCCCTGAAATGCCAGGCCAGGGTGTGCCGACTTCAGTCCGTGTGGTAGCTGGGTCAAGGAGTTACGGCTACAACTGAGCGTGCGGGCGGCCAGGGTGACCCCATCCCCGCACTCCACAGCTACATAGGTCCCCTGCAGTGGCACACATCCCACCGGATTGGTCTTTGGCCTCCTCCATAAGCCTTAGGACGTCCTTGAGGAAAGGGCCAGGGTGCCTCAGCTCTGTCCTCAACCCAGGGTGGGACATACAGTATGCGTCCTATTTGTTGCGGAAATGAATGGTGTAAAGAATTCCTTGAGAATAATTTAATAATAATGTGTTGCATAAACTGTTCACTCACCAAGTCAAATGTAGCCCGTCAGGCTGTGTGCCCAGCGTGGGGACGGTGCCGCTGTGGTGGCAGCAGTGGGGAGAGCAGGTGTGGGGCCCTTGCAGGTGGGCCAGCTGCCGAGAGCCAGGGCAGCCGGCACAGAGGGGCTCCCGAGGGCTCCACGAGCAAATGGCTGTGCTGAACCACAGCTCAGGCCCCTGGGAACAGTGGCCACTGCCACGCGTAACTCAGAGGAACCCCCCCGGCCTGATGTGACTTTGGAAGAGGCAGCACTCCAGGACCTTCTGCTACCACAGGACTCTGCCTAGTGACTAGAGGACTTCAGGGTTGCTGTGGCTGGAACTTCCGGCCGATGGGGTAGACATGGTTTCTCATACTCACCCACGCCCAGTCCCATACTCAGTGTATACTCAGCCTGCCTGTAGGCTGCCTCCGCCAGGCCTGGCTCTCTCTGGGAAGGCAGGTCTCGTCTCAGCCCGTGGTCTGGTGGAGGGCTTGGAAACTTGTGTCTCTGACCTCTTTGTCACAGGCCAGACCATAGGGTAGGGGGTAGCCCATGAAGCCTACTTTTCTAGATGTGTTCCAAACTCTTCCGCCTCCTCTTGTGCCTCCTGATTCTCTTCCCTGGATGGCTCCTTGAACTCCAACTGAGACATGTTTGGCACCTTAGCTTCATGAGCATGCTGTGTGGCCACCTAAAAGCAGGAAGACCTAAAGCGGGAGGTGGCGGTGGGTGACTGGCCATCAGCGCCGGGCTGGAGGGCAGGCCATGGATTGGGGGATCTGTGCAGCACCCAGCAGCCCTCCTGCTGGCTCAGAACCAGTTCCTAAGTGGTTTTGTCCTAGATGTGACCTCAGACTCAATGGTCTTGCTGTGTCATTGCTGGGAGCATGTGTGGCATCGTGATTGTAGACACAAGATTTGTACTGTAGTTAAAGGACAGCTTTTAATGACTCCAGGAGGTGAGAAAAGCAGTGTTTTTGGCCACTCAGAGTCTGAAAACGCCTAAAGTCTTAACTTGTTACTGTGGCTGTGCTGAAGAAGGCATCTGAGCCCTGGGTGGGGGCGGGGGGCACCCTGAAGCTCCGGATCCCACGTACTATGCTCGGGGTCACCACAAACCCTGTACACAGCTGGAGGGCACTTGGAGCAGCAGCCTTGTGGGCTCCAGGCAGAGGATGCACTTGGTCTCCATTCTTTTTTTTTTTTTTTTTTTGGTCTTTTCAAGACAGGATCTTGCTATGCAGTTCAGGTTGGTCTTGAACTCACTTTGTAGCCCAGGCTGGCACCAAATTGGAAACAATCCTCCTGCCTCAGCCTCCTAAGTGCTGAGATTACAAATGTGTGCCACCACGCCCAGCCACGGTCTCCATTCTTAAAAGCCCTCTGTGCGCTTCAAGATCTCCTTGTCTACCAGGCATTTCTCTTCCCACATCTTTTCCCATGTTCACCGTGAACACCGTGAGAATTCCTGAAGTTTCATTATCCAAAAAAAGTTTGCTAGCTTGGTCGCGGCCATCGCTGTTATTGACGAGGACGAAGCCCCCAAAGTTGTGATCCTACTCCCCATCCCACTCACCCCAGCCTTACACAGTGCTCTCCTCCGCAGCCGCAGGGGTCTCCCTCTCCCTTGCGTAAGGTGATGGGTCCTCTTCAGAAGGTGACAAGCGAGAATTCAAGCGATGGATGCTCTCAATAGGTCAGCGTGAACAACATCCAATGGCCTTCCCGGGCCAGCTGGGGCCTCGTTTTGCTTTGGTCTGAAAGACATTTTTGTTTTCTGGTGAGAACAGCCCCAGTCTGGCGGGGCTCTGGAGCCAGCAGCAGGAGTGCAAACCCTTTCATGTGACAGCCCCAGTGGAGTGATGCTGGCCAGCCAGCGGCCAGCCCTCCCTGGCCTTCCTCGGGAGCGGGAGCGGGAGGGGGAGGCAGCCATTGCATAGTCCCCATTCATCCCTGCCCGGAGAGGGAGGCCTGACTTCCCAGCGCCCCCACCCAGCTTCAGGCTGGGTACTTGAGTGCCGTTAACCCTGCGATGTCCTCCCAGGCTGGCGCTGCCTGGCCTCTCCGCCCGCCTCTGGGAGGGCGGCTTTGTGTGCAGCGCTGACCCGCAGCGGGGGAGTCGGGAGGCGATGATGCCTACTGACCAGCGCCAACTTTTGCCGAACAGGAGGAAATTCAGATTTATTTCTTGCTCCTGTGGCATTTGGAAGGTAAATTGCGTCAAGAGTATGGAGCCACCAGAAAATAAAGCTACTTATTGAACTTGCCGGAAAATTAAACCACTTTTTAAAATTTTTTAGTTTGCCAGAAAAGGTCCCCTTAACCAAAAGCAGAAGTGTTTTCCTGCTCACTGTCTACTGCTCACACGTGCACATGAACACGCACACGAGTGCGCACACACGCGGTAACACCTGGCCTCATGGGGACAGGAGCCTTGTTAGCTCCTGGCGGCAGTGGCGGCACTTTAGCAGGGGTGCAGGGAAAGACTTGCCTGGGGCACTTTTGCCTCCCAGCCAGCCTCCTTCCCTCCCTGTAACCCGTCCGGTGAGCGAATGCGTGCCGTTAGCTCGGGTGCCGTGACCTGGAAGGCGAGAGAGCGTGCACACAGTACCAACTCGGGTACTTTGCCCTGTGCAGCTAACGGCCACCCTGCCAGCACTGGCTTCCTGCTCTGGTCCCCAGTGCAGCCAGGCCTGCGTCTCCTCCCCTCGTGGTTGGAGGCCCCTGTGCCACATCTCGCAGCTCTTCCTGTGACTTAGAACCCACTGTGTCCCCCGTCCTAGCCAGCTCTCCTCCCCTTCCCACCCTGCTCTCATCCTGGCCTCGCTCTTGCTTCCTAAGGGAGGCTGTGTGTGAGATTCTGTCTTTTATCTATTTTCCCCTGAGCTGATGTCCCCAACAGGCCTGCAGTGCTGCTAAGTGGACCAGCAACCAGGAAATCCCTCTCTTCCTCTGCCTACCTCTGTATTCCTAACCGTCTTGCCAGGACCCTCCCCATTTCAAGGCTCCTCCTAGCTGGAGCAGGTGACACTGTCCCACCTGTACCCGGTCACAGGCAGTGGAACTCTTGGGAGCCTGGTCCTGCCAGGAGCGATCGGTGTCCTTGGTAGAGTTTAGACCTGTGCGGCTTATGGCGTGTCCTCAGTTCGGGCCAGCGATGGAAATGGATCGCTCTCTCTGAGGCCACGGCCCTGGCAGTATTAATATACACTCAGCTGGGAAGGGAAAGGATCACGTTACAGCCACAAGATTCGGCTTCTCGTACAGTGAAGCCGGCCAAGGGGGTGTCCCTTTGCCTGCGTGGTCATCATGGCCCTCGCTGGTGTCCTCCAAGTTCTGCCTGCTGTTCCAGGGCCGGTGTGGAAGGAAGGACAGTGACACATTGGCTTAGCCACTTCGCCGGTCTTGGTCATTGTGCCCTGTGCCTATTTCCGAAGGGCCCGCTCTCATGGTTTTACCTGTTGTCCCTCTCTGCTCTGAGAATTTTGCTGTGCCTGACTCATGGTGAGGCAAATCTTTATCTCGGAGCTTGCAAAAGACACTGTGTTTCCGTTTGTTCCTCTACATTTCAAGGCTGTTTGTATTTTTGAATTCCAAAAGTGATTTTTGAGCCTGGCTTCCTGAGACTGTGGTCAGGAATGTGGGTCCATGCTCCCTGGCCAGGACTTGGGGTGAGTGAGGCTCTGGGGTGGGGGTCCTGTCGTGAGGCTGGGGCACAAGCAGTGAAGGCTGCTAACGGGGGCGCGTCCATAGTGGGTTTGGGTACCTGTGGTCACTGCTGAGCTTCGTTGGGCCTTTTCACATTCAGGGGGCTTCATTCGACTTTCAGAGCTGCCGTGGGGCTCCTCGGGGAGCCTGTGCGGGCGCCGGGTAACTCAGCAACCCTGTGTTGTGGGCCACTGTCTCACGGGGGCCATACATCGGGTCTCTGCTGGCAATTCCCAAGCCAGGGAGGCCCTTGGCCCCAACCCTGCCCCAATCATCTGAGGTCTGAGGTTCTGCGAATCTAATTAAAACCCAGGAGGAAAACAGAGAGAGAGCCCCTGTCTGGGAGCAGAGGCAGCAAGAACCCTCGCGTGGCTGGGGTGGTTGTTGGGGCAGTGTGGTCTGCGCGGGTGCATCCACAGGTCAGAGCGGCATGGGCGGGGTGGTGCGGGCCGCACGCTTCCTGGAGCAGAGCTGTTCCCTCAGCTCCAGGCCTCCGGCGTCTGGCGTGCTTCGCCACCAGCTAGCTCTTCAGTTGTGGCCTCTGGATTTCCCGCCCTTGAGGTTTCCCTGAGAGGTATTAGAGGAGGATTTTGTCATAATTTAAAGGAAGACATCTCTGAATGCCATGGGCGTTCTGCCCGGAAGAAAAGGAAAAGGGCTTCGGGGCCAAAGGTAGGTCCTCAGGTACCCGGCGCTGGGTTTCATCGGGGTGGATCAGGGGTCCTGGGGCCAGGTTCCGGGAGAGCTGCTGAGGCAGGAAGCTGCCCCTGTGGCCGGCCCCGGATGATGGGCTGAGTAGTGGCAGAAGCTGCCTGGGGGCTCTAGAGGTGCCCGGCAGTTTGGGCGAATAGCTCTCAAGCGGGAGCTTGGAATGCAGGACTGTGCCCTGAGACATTCGAGCTTCAGGGGAAGTGAGTTGCATCTGGATGGACGAAGTGGCCCAGTTGGGACAGACCGGGAAGGGCCCAGCAGTGCTTGGTTGGGGTCCTGTGGCCTGGATTTGCCTTTTCCTCTCCAGCAGTTGAAGCTGTGCCCAGCCACACGTTAGCCAGGGAGATGGGAATGAAAACCCGCGGAAGCTGGGATGAAAAAGCAGCAGAAGTAGACAGTGCCTCCCTGGGGAGGAGGGCTGGGAAGGAGCAAGGCTGTCCCGGCTGCTCCGTGTTCTCGGTGGGGGCAGTGCATTTCAGAGCTCAGGTTCGGTTCCAGCAGGAGAAGGTGTGGACTTGGGCTCCAGCATCGTCCTGTGGCAAGCTAGGAGAGAGTGTGTCTTAGGGCAGGCATTAGGAGGGGACTGGCATGGCACCCTGGAGCCTTAGGGTCTTACAGGGGAGCTGAGTCACCATTGGCCACCTTCTGGAGCATCTCCGTCCCCCAGAGTGTCCCTGAGAAGATGCTATCTGAGACTGCTCTGTTTTGTTCCTTTCTCCAGGTAGAGGGGTTGTGACCTTGTGGGGGCGGGGGGAGGTAGTACCCCGGAGATGCCCGAGAGGGTTTCCTGGGTGGGTGGCACAGGCTTCCCTCAGTACCAGAGGGCTGGCATCCTCGCCTCCACCCACTGCTTCCTCCCACTGCCACTGCTGTGCTCCCTGCAAGTCCTCTCTGCATGGCTGCAGTCTGACCTCTGATGAGTGTCTCAGAGGGCTGCCTTAGGAGGCGAGTTGCCCTCTAGGACTGAAGATGAGTTGGGGATGGGGAGACAAGAGGGGTGCTGGTCCAGCCCCTGGCAGAGGGAGGGTTAAGGCTGGGCTGTCTGAGCTGATCTGAGCCAGCCCCGCCCCACCCCGAGTGTGAGTGAAGGGGGGCCAGCGGGGGCCTTGCGGGGCCCGGCTCCTCACAGAGCTGCTCTGTGCCCTGCTCCCTGCCAGACCCACTCCTCCAGCCGCCAGGGAGCCACCGCCACCACGGCTAACACCTCTCCCACCACCCGGCTTCTCAGAGCCAGCAGCTGTTGCTATCGGCCGTCCCCAGGGGCAGGGCCTTCTCCACTTTTGTGCTTTGATCAAGATGTGGTAACCTCTTTCCCTGGGCCCCACAGGCCCTATAAAGGGAGGCTGGTTCTAGTGGGACCAGCTCGGCCACCTCCTTACTGCCGGGATCCCGCTGGAAAGGTAGGGCGCGAATGAATCTGCTTTTGCAAGTTGTCTTTGAGTCCCTTTGTCTGTCAAACAAATGCAACAACCGCTTCAGCTAACCACTATCTACCCAATGTTTCCTTACTGTACGCCTAGCTGCCCAGGAGCTCGACTGAGTGCAGGCCCTGAAGGGTGCAGTGACTTGTCCAAGGCCACACAGCTATCAAGAGTCTAAGTCAGAATCTGGACCGGTTCAGTCCAGTACCGGAATCTCCCTTTAAGCTCTTTCTCAAGCTTATTTGCCTAGGTCCCTGGGCCCTAGGAGAAGCTGAAATTTTCTTTTTGGAGCTGAGAGTTGAGGAGTGTCTTTGGTGATTTGCTGTCTTGGCTTGTGCTTCTGTGCTGTTTCTGAAGCCCTGGGAGGTTCTCGGAGGTCCAGGACCCCATCGTAAGAAGGTGGCTACAGAGGGAAGCCGGGCAGTTCCCAGGGCCACGGAGGGCCTCAGTGCCGGGCTGGTGTGCTTGGGCTTTGGTGCTGAGGCCATGGAGAGCTAGGTCAGGTTTCGGTGCAGTAACATGACCTGATCGCATCCTCGTAGCAGGAAAATAACTGGCCCAGAACGTCACTGGCTATAGCAAGGAGCCCAATGCAGAGGATGCAAAGGCTGGTGTGGGGATCTCGGCTGCACTTGGCGTGGCTAGACGCGGCCCGGGACTGCTGGGTGGACAAGGCTGAGAGGTGCAGGAAGTGGTCCTTCCTCACGGAGCTGCACAGCAGGACTGGAGAGGCCTGGAGTGCTGGGTCGAGACGCTGCACCAGCAAGGGTTCATGGGAACTGAGCCAGTGGCCGCAGGACCACTGCAGGGACTGTGTTTCTGGGCTGACCTGCTTCCCCCAGGGCCCCTCTTCCTGTTTCTCCCATCCTGGATCCCAAGAGCTGTGGCTTTCCCTACACAGCCTGCATGCACCCTGATCCAGCAGAGGACGTGGTGAGGGGAGAGGAAGTCCCACCTGGTACTCTGCATGGTTCTGTGCCCAAGGAAAAGGCACAGGCTCTGCCGGGAGGGAGGAGGAGGAGGAAGAGGTTAGTGCTTGCCGAGGCCTGGCTCCTCCTGCCAGGTGAATATTTACAAATACTCCCAGCAGCTCGCTTGGCAACACCAGCACCACTGATCCCTTGGGTGCTGTCTACCCCCACCCCCACGGCTTCTGCAACCCAGAGAAGCTCCTGGGGCACGGAAGGAGGCGGCCATGGCTCGAACCCTGGGGACCACCTCGGCTCACTCCAGGCTGGCAGAGAGGAGGTCAAAGGAGGCCAAGGCCCTGTGAAACAATGAGAGGAGACCAGACTCCCAGCCCTCCTACATGCCAAGGGCTTGGTGGCCTGGCGTGGGCTGGCTCTGAGGCCGATGTCCTCAGAGGACTTGGACTCACAGTTCTGCCCTGCAGTGGCTCCCAGGTCTGAAGGGAGCCTCAGGGTAAACACAAGCGGTTCAACCGTCAGAGAAGGTCAGTGATCCTGGGAGAATGAGACCCTCTTGTCACTGCCCAGCCAAGCAGGAGTACAGGCCCAGCCTTGGGGCCAGAGCAGCTATGGCCACTACGGGTACTTCCTTAGGGGCAGGGACCTCACCTAAAGAGGATTGGACAGCCAGGTTCTTTGCCCACTGCTGTCCATTGCCCCAGGTGGGAAGAAAAGACCCAGCCAGGAGAAAGTGGCCAGTTCCCGATGAGAAGCCAGGAGGTAGCAGCCCTGTGTGCCGATCGCCGTGACCAGGCTCTGCTGGCCTGCACTTCCATCCCCCTCATAGAGAGTAGAGGGAGCTGTGAGGGTCACACAGTGCCACGTGCAGGAGAGGGCTTCCCAGGTGTCAGGCATTCAGGAAGTTTAGACAACAAGTTCCACTTTTCCCTCTGCCGAGCGAGGGCTGTGCTAATTAATATAGCAACTACATAAAGCTCAGCACATCCCAGGGGCCAGCCTCATAGACGTATGGTGCTGACCTTCATGCAAGATTTCATGGACCCAGGACTTTGTATCGGAGCTCCATTTAACTCTTCCAACTCCGACCTTTGCGTATTTGCTTTTCTCTGCTGGGCCCCCTTTCCTTCTTATTCTGCATCTCAGCATCAGTATCATTTGCTGTCAGAAGCCTGCCCTGACCTATCATACCTGAATCAGGCACCTCCTCTGGCCAGCCACGCCTGATTGCAACCTGGACCACGCTGTCCTCTCTCCTTCAGGCCTAACACTGACCTAGGTGAGAGGAAGGGCTATACGAGGATCTGCTGGCTGGTCAGACGGTCAGATGGATGGATGGATGGATGGATGGATGGTTGGACAGATGGATAGATGGATGGATGGTTGGATGGACAGATGGATGGATAGATGGATGAATAGATGGACAGCTATGCTCTGTTTCCTGCTCTAATACTATCCAGTGCCACAAATACCCATTTTTTTCCTCCTGAAGCTTAGGATCTACCAGCAAATGCCAAAGACCAGGAGCTCCTTCCAGGCTGTCTTTTAAAACTGCTGGGACCATGTAGCTGATCCCCGAGGGATTAGTCAGGGGTTTCCTGGACCTTGGCTTTTCAGCCCACCGAGTCAGTTCAGTTCATTAAAGGAATAGTCAGTCTGCTCAGAGCCCACTCCAAGAGCTGATGAGTTTGTCCAGATTTTCCACTAAGTAGCGAGTCATTGATCTGACAGGCCTGGCTGGGACTTGGCCACCACATCTAGTAGTGCAGGGAAGTCAGCGTCCCAGAAAGGCCAAGTCTCCCATTGCAGGTTTTCTGTGGTGAATTCTCTGTAGTCTGTGGTCCTCTGCTTTGGCGGTGCAGAACCTTAACTGGGTCCATCTGCTAGGAGCGGGTGGGCAGCCTGGGTCATGCCCTCGTAACTGACCCAGCAGCCTGGGTCGTGCCCTCATAACTGACTCTCTGCCTGGCCGGGAGTCCCTAGAGGTGCCCAAGCCTGTGGTTGGCGAGTATCTGCAGGGCTTGCACAGCCCGCTGTGCATCTGTGAAGAAGAGACTTGAACCACTGCTAGCTCTCTCAGTCTGCCTCTCTGTCTCCTCACGCCCAGCAACAGCTTTGCACACTGCTGACCTCATCTCCATGTGGGAAGGTTACAGTGTAGCGCAAATACCATTTATTGGAATTTCAGCAGCTATCTCCTCCCTCCCGGGTCAAGCAGTTGTTTGGCTGGTATCCTGTGGCTGCAGAGGGGCCGCTGTTGCATTTCTTCTTGTTCTTGAGAAGGAAAACCACAGCCACTGCTTCCAAGGGCTGAAGGCCCTTCCAGAGGGTGTCTGTGGACGACGGGTGGCAGCCAGAACCCACCATGCCATCTGTACAGGGCGGTGACACCAAGGGGTCCCAGGGCGATGCCAACAGCTGATCCCTGGCCCACCCTGGATACCTTCGTCCGTCCTGAGCAGACAACTCCACCCCCAGTGTGCTGGTGTTCTGCTCTGCCGGGGCTGCTCACCCCACAGCCCTGAGAGGGTGCGGATGCCCCCCGTTCCTGCCCTCTTGGAACCAAAGCCAGTCACCAGTGCTTCCTAGGAAGCCTGGGCCTTCTATACCCCCTGTCTCCCTGAGAGCCCACCGTCCCCACACGGGCTGCCACGGGTGACGGTGACACCCAGACCAGCATCTGTGACATCATAAGAGGCTGGTTACTTCGAGGAATGTGCACGGCACACAGCTGAGCCGTTTCTCCGAGCGCCTTGGTCCCCTCTCTTCTCAGCAGTGTAAATCCCCTTTCCCGTCTGCTGCCCTTTTCCGGCGGACACTGCCGAAGGAGTCAGGCTCAGTTAGCGGCGGCCAGCTGTGCTGCTCGATTCCAGCACGCGGCTGTGCCCAGCCTGGGGCTCAGCTGTTTCCTGTCGTGAGGCCTGGGCGTCTTCCGTGGGAACTGCCGTGCTTCTCTTCCTTCTCTGTCAGAGTCAGGGCTGGGCTGGGAGATTAGAGATAGAGCAGGTGGGGCCCCCGCCCGTTACCCCAGTTATCCCAGTCACTGTGCTCGGTATTTCCGCCCCATTCAGTCTTCTCCACACTCTAGGAGCAAAGATAAACACGTCACAGGACGATCACGTAGGAGTGGCTCCGTGCTCAGGGCTCTCATGGCGCACACCCTACGCCCCTGGTGGATACAGAAGCAGGTGGAAGCCACAGCCCAGGCCTGAGCTGGTGGTTCTCAGGGAAAGTGGGCCAGATGTCTGCCAGGGGTGAGTCCCGAGAGCTCCGGCCTCTTACCAGGAAGAGCCCTTTCTAGGGAGCCCGCTTTCCGGGATGCACTGTGTCGCACCAGGAAACTACACCCCAACTTGCCCAAGGCCTGCCCTTCAGTACACTGGGCCGGGGTCACCTGTGAGCAAGCATCCCCCACTCCCGGGGCCCTGCCCTTCGGGTCTACTCCCTCACCTGCCTCCCGTCTCTTACAGAGTTTGTCCTCTCACTTCTGGAGAAGATGCAGACACAAGAGATTCTGAGGATCCTGCGGCTGCCTGAGATGGGGGACTTGGGCCAGTTTTTCCGCAGCCTGTCGGCCACCACCGTGTTGAGCGTGGGTGCGCTGGCCGCCATCCTCGCCTACTGGTTCACTCACCGGCCCAAGGCCTTGACCCCGCCGTGCGACCTTCTGATGCAGTCGGAAGAAGTGGAGGTGAGTAAGGCGGGGGCAGTCCGGCGATAGACAGCATTGGGCAGGGGACAGGTATGTGGAAGGCAGAAGCCAAACTGTGGCTCGTTCAACCTCAAGTGTCCCGAGACCCCTGTAGTCCTGCTCCCTGGCCGCTGACCAGCGCAATGCAGCAGCCTGAAGCGGGAGCTCCTGCCAGGCGGCCCGCCCTGGTCCTCGAGTGGGGTACCTGGGCCGCCTGCCTGTGGAGTAGGGGGCCCTGGCTCACTGGTGCCCCCGATGCTAAGTGGGTCTTCAGGGGCTCCCAGACGGATCCCCTCCCAACCTGCCCTGGGCTTGGGGTGGAGCCGCCCCGAGGAAGAAAGCGGCCCAGCAGACAGGAGTACCCCAGGCAAGGCCCGGAAGGACTGGCAAGATCTGCTTCTTCATCAAGCGTGTGGAATTTTATTCTGCCTTTCTAAAATTTGCCTTTTTTCTAAATTTCAGTTCTGTTCATTTTTAATAGATAATATATTCACGTGGCTCCCAAGAAGGGAAAGGTGTATACCAAAAAGCTTCTTCCACCTTCTTCCACTGGGGTCTGGTTCTCCCCTGAGGCAACCTGTCCTAACCTCAAGCAGATGCCATCCATAGCTACGCCTGCCTCCCACTTCTAAGCAGTACCATGATCCATCCATGGCTGGATGGACCGCGGCAGCACGTCTTAGCGATCGTAAACACGGCAGCGTTTTTCCTAGTGGGGAGGGCACAGGTCGAGGTGGGGGCTGAACCCCGAGGGCGTTTTCCCAGCAGGAGTGGTGTTTGGGGAGGCCGGGTGTGTGCCAAGCACCAGTGCTTTGGGAAAGGGTGACTTGCAGAGGGGCCGGCCGTGGGCTAACAGAGTGATGACAGGGTGGCTTGTGGTGAGCGGCAGTCCTGGGCGTGAAGTGGTGTTGTGGCTCTAGGAGCCATGTGTTTCTTGCCAGATTTTTAACTCTCTGAGTCTCAGTGTCCTGCCTGGTCATATGGCAGAAAAAAAGTGCACCTGGTCAGGCGCAGTGGCGCAAGCCTGGAATCGCAGCTACTCGGGAGACTGAGGCAGGAGGATCACAAACTGCAGGCCAACCTGGGTGACTTAACAAGGCCCTGTCTCAAAATTTAAAACAACAACAACAACAGCAACAGCAGCAGCAGCAACAAAAGGGCTGAGGGTGTAGCTCAGTGCAGAGGCCTGGGTTTCATGCCCAGTACCAGAAGCGGGGAGAGGTTTCCTCAGGTGGTCAGAGTTTGGTGAGATGGTACACAGCGATCATTAGGCATAGCTGTTTTCAGTTACGCTTATGATTAGGACTCATCTGGAGAGGGCAGCGGGGACAGAGCTCCAAGCCTGGGCAGGGACTCCCAGGACGGGCAGCGCGGATTTACTTAGGTTTTCGGGGGGTGGGGGGGGCTGATTTTGCCGTGAAAGGGCAGCCACACTGGGGAGGACGAGGAGGGAACTGTGGACATCTGGTTGGGAGGTGACGTGGTCTGGGTGGGGTCAGGGTGGTGCGGCGGGGGCTCCGGCTCAGTGCGTGGGGATCACAGAATGCGTCACCACACGGCTGTGACTGAGAGGAGAGGAGCTAAGGTGTCCCGTCCTGGCCTCGTGTCCCAGGAGCGTAGAGAGTCCCAGTGGCTGGGTGGAACAGGCAAAGGAGAGAGCAGCAGGCAGGCAGGGGACAGAGGCAGGCGGATCTCTGTGCGTGTGGTGAGAGACGAGTCAGATGGGGCCACTTCCTGCAGTTCATGTCCCTGCCTGGCTGCCCAGTGGCCTCAGCCCCTAGTCCAGACTCCTTGCCTTCATCTGCAGCCCTCCTGGCTTGTTCTTCCGCCACGCCCATGAGATGCTTCCAGTTCCCAAACGCGCCGTGTCCCTCCCCGGGCATCTGTTCTCGCTGTTGCTGGTGCGGAGACTGCCGCCCCTCGCTTCTCATTCTGCCTGCAGAACCCCTAGGCATCCTTCAGAACCCAGCCTCGTGCCTGCCCCCTTGTCAACACACAGCTTGAGCTTCTCCTCTTCAGGACACACTGTGTCACATCCATGTCGTGTCGGTCATCCTGGTGCAAACCAATCTGATCGTGTGTGCCCCAGCTTCCCACACATCTGTCTTGGGCCTGGCACTCGGGAAGCACTGCTGAACAGAACTCTGGACCCCCAAACAGTGGTTTTGAGTGGCTGTTTGCTCTGTGGAGCTCCGAGTTTTTCCTCGGAGCTGATGTCCCAAGAAGTGGAAGGCTCCAGTCCAGACCGTAGCAGCCTAAATGATGCCCAGACAACAGGCAAAGCTGTGGTACGGGGCAGTCCTGGTTCTGGAGGTGCTGGGGAGGAGCGGCAGGGAGGAGGGGGAGAAGGCGGTGAAGACTCCTAGCCGTTCTCCCCACCCTGGCACGGAAGGAACGCGCTCCTTCCCACTCTAGAGCTGCCCCACTGGGGGCTGGGAGCTCCCCGCCCTGCCCACTCACACTGGTCAACATAACTCAGCCTGCGTGCCAGGCCTTTCCTGGGCAAGTGTCTCCCACGTGGTCCTCAGTTAGTCCATGCTTTCCTGTGAACGGCGAGAGGCCGCCTTCTTAGCTAAAGACCACACCCAAGCGATTTTTAACTGAGGGGCACAGCAGCAAACCACGGGGTGGGGAGCAGCTTGGCAGGTCCATCCTGAGGCCAGGAGACACAGCCGAGTCCAGCCGGGCTTCCCGTCCCATCGCGTGGCTGTAGATGAAGAATTACTGAGAGTTCTGGATGGGTTGTGTGTGCTGACCTTGTACGTGAGTACGGCGTGTGTTGGGGGTGCGTGCGAGACACTGGTGCACTGGGCCTGTGTCAGGCAATCAGATGTGAATGTGGACGCGTACAGGTCGGGCGTGTGTGGTCCAGGTGTGCACAGCACCTCCCAGCCCCGTGCATATGGACCAGGCATGCAGCTTTGTACGTGCCGGGCCCCATCCTGGCTTCTCTGCCTGCCTCAGTCTCTTTCTCCAGCCTGTGCTTGGTTTGCAGGACAGTGGTGGGGCCCGGCGATCTGTGATTGGAGGTGGCCCTCAGTTACTTACCCACTACTACGATGACGCCCGGACCATGTACCAGGTGTTCCGCAGGGGCCTTAGCATCTCAGGTGAGGGAGCTGTGGGCACGAAGAGGGCTGTGGCAGGTGTTGGACAGGTGCAGAGCTGGGTAAGCAAGCATGTGCCAAGGACATGGCAGAAGGGCAGTGCTCTGGTTCAGCCCACTGTCAGCCCTCTGCCCACCAGTTAGAGAAGCAGCAGCATTATGTGGCCGAGGGTGACCTCAGCTTTCTGTTAGCCCAGGGCTGCCTAATTTCAGACCTCTTACTCTACACAGACCACGGTGAGCCCTGAATTGTCAGGCCGCTGGCTCGCAGGTTTTGAACTGCGCTCTGAGACATCCAGGTGGCCCCAGGTTATGAGACACAAGAAAGTAGTTAGAGGCACCCACCACCTTCTCCTAGTGGCTCTGCGGTGTCTGTCTGTTTTTGGCCCTCTGGTGGGAACTGTCATACAGGTCACGGTGGGGAGGGGCCATCCTCGTGTGCTTTAGGCCCCCCTGGCCTTAGTTGCTAAGACAGGCAGCTAGGAAAAGTCCACTTGATCCATGGAAACTGCAGTATGGGACATCTGTCCAGGTGTCTGGTGGGCGGGGACGGTGGCGTGCCCACCCTGGCCTCCTCCCCGCCGTAAGGTCTGCTTGTCTCTCTGCAGGGAATGGGCCCTGTCTTGGCTTCAGGAAGCCAAAGCAGCCTTACCAGTGGCTGTCCTACCAGGAGGTAAGCAGTGGAGGGCAGGCCTCGTGCCGTCCACCCATGCAGGTGTGGTTCTCGGGGTGGGGAGGGACTTAGGGGCACCCTACTGGGTCTAACAGCGTAATTTTTTATTTTTCTGGCCTTTGTGCCAAACTCTGGCAGCAGTCATGAGGGGCTTTAGCTTGCCTGGGCAGGGAGCCAGGCAGGTCTGACAGACCTGAAGGAATCCTACCTCGGGATCTCTCTCCTGCCATAGAGTTCTCATTTTCTCCTTAACCTCCCGCATCTGTGTGCAGGTGGCCGACAGGGCTGAATTTCTGGGATCTGGGCTTCTCCAGCACAACTGCAAAGCAAGTACAGATCAGTTTATTGGTGTTTTTGCACAAAATCGGCCAGAGGTGAGTATCTGCCCTGCTTGGTTTTAGAGGTATTGGTGGAATAGGGTTGGGCGCGTGGAATAGTCTTACTCCTGCAAGAGAAAAGGTGGAGACCCTGGAACCATATCACCACCCCACCCAGGTCTACCCTTCAGGAGTGGACCCCCGGGCCAAGCTCCAGGCACACCACACCCAGTGCCACCAACAGTGGGGAGGCAAGGCATGGCGAAGAGTGCCGTGCAGACCCGGAAAGTCAGCCTGGGCTGTCTGAGCATGACATCCACAAGTTACAGAATTCTCTGGAGTGAACGTGGTCCAGAAGGCTGAGCATGCACAACCTGTTAGCCTTCTAGGTTCCTTGTCACACGCAGAGGGTCGGGCCCAGGGACTGTAGTGGGGATGCTGGTCCCTTGGCCCTAAGGACAGAACCATCCTCTTATCTCTTTCTCCTCACCTTGACCTTGTGTTTCCATAGTGGATCATCGCAGAGCTGGCCTGCTACACATATTCCATGGTGGTGGTCCCACTTTATGACACCCTAGGCCCCGGAGCTATCCAATACATCATCAATACAGGTGCGCCCTGCCACCGTCCCTTCCTGCCATTGGTGCTAGTCCCCAGCCCCCGGCCTCTCGGGTTATACTGATCCTATGCCGTTCACTAGAGCCCTTTGCTTCTACTCTCAGAATACACTGGGGCCTTACAGGCAGGCTTGAGTGGGCTTTCTGAGTCTCAGCTGGCCCCACGCGGGCTTCCCCGGAGCCTCCTTCCTCAGGGCTTGGATGCCAATCGGAAGCCTCTGTGGCAGCTTCCGCACAGGCTGTAGTCCTCTGAGACTGCCGGCAGCTCAGCACCATTACTGAGCAGGGGGCAAATATCCCAGGCAGACTTGGGGAGATCAGGGTTGCGTCTGAATCAAAGAAGAGCTCAGAGGCTGCTACAGGAGGTCCCCGACCTTCTGCCCTTCATACCGCCTGGCACCCGCAGCACGTTCCTTCACACACATCACGTGATCCCCGTGGCTGGCCTCTCACAGTTACTGGCCTGCGAGCTGTAGCATGCATAGCCCTTGTGCCGCCGCCTGGCACGTGCTGGTCCCAGTCACAGCCTGACTCTCCTTTACGGTCCCCACAGCGGACATCAGCACCGTGATCGTGGACAAGCCTCAGAAGGCCGCGCTGCTGCTGGAGCACGTGGAGCGCAAGGCGACGCCAGGGCTCAAGCTGGTCCTCCTCATGGAGCCATTTGAGGAAGCCCTGAAAGAGAGAGGGCAGAAGTGTGGGGTGGTCATTAAGTCCATGCAGGATGTGGAGGTAAGAACCTGCTTCTGGGATGTTTGCTGGCTGGCCACCCATTCAGATCTGCTGGTTATTGGCCCCCTTCGTGCCCCAGGGTGGCCGCTCATCTGGTCCTTAGAGGGCATGAGTGTCACGAGGGAGCAGGCTTGCAAGGGGTGATGGATGACAGCCTGTCATCAGTGCCCATAGGTGTCCTCTGTGGCTAACATGGCTAATGGTACCACCCCCTAGCTTTGGTGGGTGACACTGCCTGCCTGGGAGGCGCTCACATGCTCTCGAGCTTCCTGCTTTGCAGCTCACCTCAGCCTGTATGCGCCCGAGGGCTCTAGACGTGAGCCCAGCAGTCTTGGGACAGTCCTTCCAATGGGAGCCAGATCCCCAGCAGCCAGCAGAACTGACTTGCTTGTGCATGGCCTCCCCAGAGACGCAAAGTTGGTGGCAGCTTATGGCCTGCTAGAGTAGTACCGGGCGTCCTGTCCTCCAGGGCCTCAGGCCCTGCTTGGCGGCCGCTGGCCACCACTGTGCTCTATTGGATCTAAGCCCCAGGCCCTCCCGTTCCCCTCTGCCTCCCTGTCTGCTCCTCCCTGTACCTGCAGTGCCTGTGTGCTTATGCCCCTTGGTGACGCTTGCAGCCACCCCTGCACTGACGTCCCCCACAGGTCCCCCAGCACTGAGGGATCATCCAGAAACCATTCTGTCTTACACATGTGCCCAGATATACCGTGGACATTTTCAGCCCACTGTGTCCCAAACCCACTGGCATATGCACAGTACCTGTCCTCTCAGCCTACGGGCGTCATCTCTGGAACGTGTGGGGTGGGGCTCAGCCAGTGATGGCGAATTTTTAGAGCTTTCAATGATATAAGCAGGCCACTGTAGCATGTGTGCCACGGGTTCGCCACCACTGGCCTAGGCCCTCTCCACATCTTCTCTCCCTCCCTCCTCAAGATAGATGTACATCCAAGGAGTGACCTGGACCTCTGGGCTTGGTGCAAGAGCAAGGCCTATTGTACTGAGTTTATTTTGATTGTCTTAGAGAACCTTGGAGCATTTAAAAGCAGTATTTTCTTCTTTCAGGACTGTGGCCAAGAGAATCACCGTGCTCCCATGGTAAGCTAACCTGCCAGCAGGCCTCTGTGGACAAGATGGCGGGTCGAGCCTATCTTCCCAGAACCCCTCACTGGGCGCCGGGCTCAGTGGAGAGGCCAGACAGGCACCTCCAAGTTAATAAGCAACTCCTGCGTGCAACTCAGGAATGCCCACTCGGGAGCCCGGGCTTTTGTGGGCCAAGAGCCCAGGGAGGGACCTGGAACAGGAGTCAGATGTTTGGGAGGAAGACAAAAGGGCAAGCAGTCCTGGCCGCCCATGGCGCTCTGATGATTTGCTCTTGGGGAAGTCTTAATTTTTTCTCTCTGACTATAGTGGACTCCTAAGAGCATGGGATGGACAGAAGCAGCAGTGGAACCGGAAGTTAATCCTTGGGCACAGGGCTAACTTCTGCTGTCTCTGGACACCTCTGCCTTGTGAACTTCTCTGTGTGCCGTGCCCATGTGGTGCCGCCTGGGGCTGGGTCTCAGTGAAGGCAGCTGCCTCCTGGGGGGCGGTGGTTTTGGGTTTCTAACAAGGCCTCCCTCCAGCTCAGTGCTTCCCACTCCCTTCCCCCGCGTGCTGTGTCACCTCCACTTCCCAGAGCCCCTCGCAGGCAGCCCTTCGTGTTCGCCACCTCCCAGTGCCAGGCTCCAGCCTTCGAGAGCCGCTCCCTAGTTCATCGCCCGCCCTGTGTCCTGTGCCCAGGCTGGTTCCTCTCCCAGAGCTGCCGCCCTCACTTCACTCGGAGAGAGCTCGCTCACCCTCCCAACTCAGCTCGCGCTCACCTCCTCTGGGGGCCATTGTTATGTGCACATGGGCCTGGTAGGCTCCTCCTGTGACCCCACAGTCATGTGCCCAGTGCCAGAGTGGGGGCCCGATGCAGAGGGGTCCTGCAGACACACTGGGCAGCTCAATTCCTGAGCCGCAGCTTGTGCTCAAACCTAACCCCAGGTTCTTGGCAGAAAATGGGACGGGAGGAGGCAGATGGGCCACAGCCAGTAGAAAGGTGAGATCTGTGGTAGAGGCCCGTATGTGGCCGCTGTCGCCCAGCCTCATCTAGGAGAATTCGGTTAATCTAGAGTAGACGGAAGCCGTGGGACCAGATGTGAGGCTGCTGGGACAGATCTGTGTCCACGCACTCAGCGTCTTTACCCCACCCTAGGAGCTCACCTGCCCACGTTTTCAACCGCAGCAGCACCCAGGGGCTTGCGCACATTTCTAACACATGCGGGCACCCATGTCACACACCTGCAACACCCACGTGGGCCTGGTGGTGGAGCCGTCCGGGTACTGCGGGCCCTGGCAGCTTTCGCTGGTCTCCCTAACACACACCTCTCCTCTCCTCACCCCTGCAGCCCCCACAGCCCGATGACCTCTCCATTGTGTGTTTCACGAGCGGCACGACAGGTAAGCAGGGGTGTCCAGATCGCAGGCCCAGCCACCTGCACCCTTGCCCAGCAGCCGGCCGGTGACTCCAGGAGTCTCTCTCGCCCTCTGTGACATAGGCCGAGTCTTGTCTTGTGCCTGGCTCCAAACATTGGTTCCTTCTGCGACTGCCAGTGTCCACCACCAGACCGGACCGAGGTGGCAAGATGCAGGAGTGTGCTGGGAAGTTCAAGGGGTGCCTTGGCACTCTGCAGAGGCACTGGAGGCCTGGGCAGCTGGGGAAGGACTTTCCATGGAGGTCATTGCTTTATCTCTGCCTCCCACCCCTGTCTGGACTTCAGTCACAGACTGGAGGAGGAGTGTGGGATTTGGTGTCTGACAGCCGGAGTCTGAGCCCATCTCCACCCCTGGCTGGAAGTACTGAGGCACAAGTCCCGTAACCTCCCCACCGCCAGCACCCCCAGCTTCCCACCCCAGGAAGGGTGGCTAAGGTGCCAGCTGAGAGACGGATGGAGTGGCGTGTGAAAGGGCAGTGTGAATGCCTTGTAGCTGCGGACAAGACTGTCAGGGAGAGGACACACGCAGAAACAGCACAGTCCAGGCCTGGCATGGGCAGAGGACAATGGGTGTCAGCGTGGGCAGGAGCAGCCAGGGGAGGAGGCCTCGGCACAGCCTGCGCCAAGGAGACCCCACCCGCAAGTGGGGGTGGCGGGAGGGGAGCCCTCCTCTCCCGACTCCCTGTCCAGGGCTCTTCCCAGCCCCGTTGCTCCTTCTCACCTAATGACTCGGAAAGTCACTCGCTTTGCTCTGGTTGAGCAAGCAGTTTCCAGCCGTCTCTTTCCACTGAGGACTGGCCCGCCCTTATGCCAGCTCCTCCTGTGCGGTGGACACAGCCCCCCACGGCTCCCCTAGGAGCAGCCTCTGACCAGCCCCATGAGCAGGATTAGCCACGCCAGTGGATCACGAGAAAATGCGGCTTTATTGAGCAAGGAGAGGGAATTTTGCCATTAATTCCAGGAGGTTTAAAGGTTTGCGCCATACTCTTTGACAGGTTTAACTCCCGTTCAAAAAAGAAATCAAACAGCCAGAGCCATCCTGGAATTCAAAGCTACCCTTCAGGTTTATGTTGCTTTCATAATAGAGCTTTCCGACATCTTTTTCGCATGAGTTGCACAGCATGAATTTTTGGTGACATAGTTGTGGGGAGCAGGTTGCCTGCTGTGGCCTTGAGCTTTGGAACTCCGTTTTCCAAGAGTGCCTTTGGGGTTTTAATGGGTCACTTGGTCACAGGTGCTACCCTTCTATCTGGAAAAGAACTTTCAGAAGCTAAAGCGTGCTGTTGCCCAGCTGGGGAGGGCAGGCGTCAGCTGCTTTCCAGACTTCAGGTTCGCGATCGAAAGCTGAGCCATCCTCCTCCGGCTCCACGCAGTGAAAGCAGAGTGCACGGAGCCTGAGAAACAGCTTGCAATCGAGTGTTCCGAGGCCTTAATCCAAAGCTGTGTCTGCGCCAGCACAGAGCTGGGGCCACGGCGAGCAGACCTTTGGCCCGGTACCACCCTGCCTGGCCATGCACTTAGGTTTCCTTGGCTTTAGGCTAAGTCTGTGCTGTGCCTCTCGTATTCATCTTCTTGTCAGCACATTAGCCACGTGTGTCCTTGGTGTCACAGCCCAGCCACAGCTTCCCTTTCATGCGGGCCACTCTGGTTCTCAGCCACATCAAGGGTCACATTGTTCTTCCCGTGGGGAAAGATGGCAGATATGATCTGAGTCTGACATTTGGCCCTGGGTTCTGGAGGAACCGTTCCAGGAAGATTTCTATCTAGCATGTGGTGGAAACCTCAGTGGAAGCCTCCTAGAATGCAACAGGGCTTTGGAGCCCCTGCTGGGGCCAGGAAGGTGCAGGAGGAGGTAAGAGACTGTGCTTTGTACCCAGGGATGGCTGATGGGTGGATAAGTGGTGGTTGGTTTCTTTAAAAATAATCATTGACTGAATTGAATCTTAACACACCCCCCTTCCAAAAAAATAGATTTGTGGGTGTAACACAGCCCATTTTGGGAAACTGAGTCCCTTGAATGCTACTTAAAGATATCATAGCCTTAGTTCATACAGATTCTCTTTCCAAAGAAGAAAAAAGATCAATGGTCTCATAAAATACACTCTTCTCATTCTTTTCCTGATTGATATATATTCACTCATTCAGCTTTTTTTGAGCATGCACTGTGCAACAGATCTGCCATGGGGCTGAGGACATAGGGCTGGACAGGACGCAGTCCTGCCCTCGGGCGCTCACAGCCCGTGCTGTCAGGCAGGTACGATCCGGTGTCGCATCCCGAGCTGCACAGAGTGCTCAGGCACGGAGACGTCAGAGCAACAGGACTCCCGCAAAGCATTCCGCAGGAAGTCAGCTAAGCAGACTCCTGAAGGAGTCATGGCTGGAGGAGAGGAGAAAGGGTGTTCCCAGCAGGGGGAGCAGCGCGCACAGAGGAGCAGTGGCCAGAGAGAAAGTACTGCTTTGAGAAGAGGTTGGGTGAGACAAGAAGTCGGCCAAGAGCAGGTGCTGGGAGTACTGCATGCGAGGAATGACGGTGTAGGAGTTCCAAACCGAGGCTGAGTAGCCAGAGGGGCTGGAGAACAGAATCTGTCGGCATTGTCTGTGGCTAAGTTGTCCCTGGAGGACATTGTCACAAAAACACCTCCTGATGCGTCTGGTACCTCGCGGCACTCCTGTGGTGCAGCTTTGGAATTACCTGACCTCCCTTCAGCATTGGCTTCCTTGCCTATTGAATGAATACTGTACATTTAATGCAAAAATGGCCAGCATAACTTGGAAGTGGGCAGTGGACACCAAGACTTACACTGCTGAGACCCGGGGGCACTCACGGGTTGATAACAGCTCTCTCACTGACATTGCTTAGGGAAGGAGAAGATCAGAGGACAGTCCGAAGTTTGATTCTGGAAACTCAGCTGCACATGGGTCTATCTAGATAGGCCTGTGCCATTTCTCCATGTGAGCCGCTTGGAAGCCTTTCTGTATCACATGCAAAAGAAACGTGGCCAGAGATTTACTCTTACTGCAACACAGAGAAAGAAGAAGAGAGTTCTGAAGGCTGATCTCACACCTCCCTCCCAGGGTTTATTGTCAGCACTTGCTTCTCCTTCACCCTTTGGAACAACGAAGACGACAAGGAGAGATGACTTGAGAAGATAGTTGAGCATTTCTGGGAATATTTTAGAATTCTGTAGGTCAGGAGAAATTTATAAAATTATATTCATATCTGCAAGATGACATTTGCTTCCACGATGTTACTGCATCGTGTTGGAGAAGCAAAGGGCTTACCTGAGCAGAATTGAGTAACTTCTAAGTGTGTGAGTCTGAACTGGGCAGAGGTTCTGGAGGTTTTTCATCAGTGAAGAAAACTCTGTTGAGATGCTCAGAAACTTCCACCCTGAGATTCTCTTAGGCTTACAGCTAGCCAGTTTCTCAGAGCTAAATCTCTGTCACGTGGGATTCTGTACCTAGTATTTTAAGAGTGTTCTTAGCAACTTCCAGAAGCTCAGAATTCACTGGTAAAAATTACCAGGTGCTGAAATACTTTGTGGATAGCAGCACTCTAGGATTTTTATCTAAGCGGCAACTCCAAGAAATTTGTTAACACAGGCCTGGGTGAGAAGAAAGCAGCTGGAGTGAAAGATGAGTGGAGGTGAAACAGACCCTGTGGCTCTTTTTCTTCCCCAAAGGAAAATATTTTAGCAACTATCTTTTAAAATAATGTAACCTCCTGTGTCCTTGAAGACACCTCTGTGGTTGACAAAATGAGCAAAAGCCCTGGAGCCCAGGTTAAGATCCTGCCCTGCGCATCTCAGGTGGAGAGAGATGTGCGTCTTGAATTTAAAGATGGAGCTGTGACGGATGCTCCTGTGTCTGCCAAATGGGTCACCAAGTTGAGCAAGTAGGTCTCATGGGATATAATTAGGAGAGCAACTTTTATTTTTATCTGCATCTGTCCCTATCAACTTGCTCAGCGAGGGTGGTTCTTTCTGTGCTTCTGGGTGAAAACGTAGGCATCGCATACCTTTTTCTGGTCACTGTCAAGTAATGAAAAGTCCCATGGCCTTTGGAAGTCGTGAACAGAGTCTTAATTTGTCATCTTCGCAATCACAAATATCTGTCCAAATTAGGAGCTGGTACATTTTCTTGAGGCTCCTCCCCAGCAAAGGCTTGGGTGAGAGGACACGGTCTGTCTTTCCTTTCTGCTGGTTCTCCTTCTCTCCACCTCAATAATGGAGGTTTCTGCCCTCTCCCACCAGCTGTGAAGTGGGGCTGGAGATTAAGTGAGTGGGATACGAAAATTGAGAAATGGCTTGGGGCAAATGTTTAAAACTTGCCCCTTCTCTGATGGGTGCTTTCATGAGTTGTTCTGATGCGGGCAGGGCCCTAGCTCAGGCCACCTGCTCCCTCTTCTGTGTACCCTTGAGTGCCTCCCTGGTTTTGTTTTTTGGAGGGAGGTGTCCTTTGGCCTTGTGGACAAATTCTGTCTAATACACCATCACCACTACTGCGCCCTCAAACTGTTGCTCCTTCTGCAGGCCCTGGGGTTAATCTGTGGTGGTGGCAGAGGTGGTAGATTCTACCACTGGTTTCTCCAACTTTTTCACTGGGTTCTCAGCTGCAAGGAATACGTTCGGTCTCAGGTGGTCCGGTGAGGGTCTGAGTTAGTGGATTACGGGTTGGACTGGGAGAAAGGATCTTTCATTCCTCTCTTTTTGATGGGCTGTAGGAATTGGCAGAGCTCTCTCCAAAGAAAAAAATCCTTCTCACTTACTGATTCTCTATCTCTGTCTCTGTCACTCTCTTTCTCTCCCTTCCTGTTTTTCTCTCTCTTTTTCTCTCTCTCTGAGGAAAAATTCACATAACATAAAACTATTTTAAACTGAGTATTTTTACTTATTTTTAGTTTTTTGAGACAGGGTCTCCCTGTGTAGTTTAGGCTGGCCTTAAACTCACTGTGTGGCCCTGACTGGCCTCGAACTCACCATGATCCTCCTGCCTCAGCCTCCTGAGTGCTGGGATTACAGGCATCTGCTACAGCACACATCTGAGTATTTATACAACATTATTATTTATTTATTTATCTATTTTAGTTTTTTTGGTACCAGGTATACGACATTATCTTAGTTCCTATTCAGCCCTTTTATTCTTTCCTCTGGGTAAGGGTTGCAAAGTTAACATATTGGGTTATTTGCTATTCCCTGGTGAATTCTTCACATGGTCTTGCCCCTTGCCTTTGGAGTTGCACAGCAGTTGTACCTGCTGCCTCAGGGAAAATGCCTAATTTAATATCTTTTGTACATGGATTATATGCCAGACTCTAGCAGTTCTCTGAGATGGGCATTGTCAACTCTGTGCTGCAGGTAAGGAACCTCTGACAGGAGACATAGCTGACTGATACCCTCCTGGCGAGGGTTTGAGCCCTGTTACATCTGCCCAGCAGCAACAGCAAGCCTGTGTCCCCCCAGACAGGAACTGGTGGCGGTGTTGGCCTCTCTGTCCTGCATGCTGTGCCCTGGGCGCGACCTGCCCCTATCCTCAGAGTCATCCTAGTAGCTTCTGGCTCCCCAAGTGCCCTGAAGACCAGGCCGGAGGGGCTGCCTGCCATAAACCTTTCCAGGCACCAGATGTAGCAAAAAAGACTTCTGCCAGCAGACAGTACTGCACAGGCCTAGAGAGCTGCCTTGGGCCCTGGGTGTCCATGAGGGGACTGGAGACCCCGGAACTTGGGCCCTGAGGGAGGCGGAAGCGTGTAAAGTGCCACATGTGGAAAACCCCTCAGGCCTTGAGGCACCTGCCGACAGCTACGTCACTTGCTGTCCGATCTGAAATTGCCAGGAATCTTGTGGTCTCCAAGGCTGCCTGACAGAAAGGAGGTTGGAGATACAGCACGCATCTGCCTCAGACGCTGAAGATGGCTGCAGGCAAAAGTCAGAGGCCTGGGTTGACGGCCTGGCACCTAGGAATGTGTGTTCTTAAGGTCTGATCCTTGGGCTCCCAACTAATTCCCTTCTTCTGTTTTCAGGGAACCCCAAAGGTGCGATGCTCACCCATGGGAACGTGGTGGCTGATTTCTCAGGCTTTCTGAAAGTGACAGAGGTGAATAAAGTCAACTTACTATACTGGTGTCTCTTGAGGACAGCTCTCAAGGCCTCAGAGGGTTTCTTGAAAAAAAATTTTTTCTTGATATAATCTGGAGTGCCACTCATAGCCAGGAATTTCTATTCTCAATAGATCAACCCCACTTTTACAGCTACTTTTAACTCCAAATACTGAAATGATCCATACCTGACAAACATTCGATTGATTTCTAAAGGGAGCTAAGATTCCAGAAAAAAAAAAGCATGTAAACCTATTTTTTTCTTTCATTTTCAACTTCAAAACTTGAGATACCTTCAGTTGTATGTATGTGTACCTTTATTTAGAAAGTAATCCTTAATAACTTGTTCTTCAAGTAGGTCAGGGTTTAATTCAGTCATTTTGTGTTTAAGGACTACTAGAGTCTGAGAAACAACGGCAGCTGCTAATTTATAAGGCTGTACTTAAAGGTAAATCTAAAAATCAAAAAAAGCTTGATAACTTGGCCTGACAAAAGCATGTTAGTGTCTTGTAACCAGCTAAGAAAGGAGGACCTCTCCCATGTGTGGTGAGTATGTTCTGCAGATTCCCTCAGGAGAAAGGAATGTACCTTTTCATAGAAATCGGGCTTTTCGTGGAGAATCTCTCTCCAGTGCCTGCTAGGTGAAATTCTGGGACGTCTGCCCCCAACAGGCTTTCAAACTTTGGCAGAAAACTCTGAGAGATGGTTGGTGGCTGACCACGGGCCATCTCCCAGGGTTTGTCCAGACTGGCCAAAGGGGCAGCCGGGACAGCGAAGGCCTCTGTGACACCGGCTGCCACCGGGAAAGTCCTGCAAAGGGCAGTTTCCTGGGGCAGCCCCTTAGCCTGTCCAGAGCAGCCCGGTCCCCAGGGTGAGTCCCGTCTGTGCGGAAGGACGGGGGCACCTCTCTATTTTTTCCCTGAGACCCGATTCCAGGCTGTGGATGATGAGACCAGCTGTTTGGACCTGGCCTTGTCGCCTTCTCCATTCCAGGCTCATGTGCCAGCCGCAGCCGGCACGGGGCTCGGGAGCCTGGGGGAACGGGTCTGGGGCAGATCTTACAGTTGTGGGGGGCAGGGAAGAGACCAGGCTGGCACTGACCGACTGCAGGCGAGGCGTAGGCCCTCCCGAGAGGCGGCTTCGCGGAGCCCGTCTCTGCTGGTTTATGTGTGCTTCATTCGGCTCTTTGCTTCTGCAGATAACCTAGACCCACTGGCGCTGCGACCTAACACTCCGCTTCCTATGCCGCCCTGTCTCTCTCTCTCCTTTTCTGCACCTTTTCTCTCTCTCCCCCCTTCTCATTTTCCCCCCACTCCCCCTCTCACCTCTTTTTCTGTCCTCATCTCTCCCGTGCCCCTCCCCCCTCCCTGTACACCCCTCCAGGACCATTTTCTCTTTATTGTTTTATGACTCTCTTGTCGTCTTCCTGTCAGTGTTTCTTTCCTTTCTGTCTCCCATGCCCGTCACCTGCAGAAAGTGATCTTTCCGAGACAGGACGATGTGCTCATCTCCTTCCTGCCTCTGGCTCACATGTTTGAGAGAGTGATCCAGGTAAGACGCCCGCCTGGCTGACCGGGACTTGCCTGGGCTCCTTCTGTTTTCTTGCAGAGTCAGTGGGCTCCCACTTGTGCGGATGTGCACTTTTCCTATTTGCCTTTAGCTCACATGTTTGAGCGAATGGTGCAGGTAAGGCCCTGGCATCAGGGAGGCACAATCGGTGCCTAGAACCCATGACCCTAGCAGGGTGTCACTTGTCACTGGTGGTATGGAGTAGGAACAAAACGCCATATCCTTAGAAGGTACCATGGGGCTGGAGGGGTCCGAGGAGCTGGGACAGTCCCCCGTCTCTCACGGAAGCGTTGCTCTAGAGAGGACCCTGGGGCCTGCCCTGTCTTGCCCTTGGGCAGACCCCAGCCGGGAGCGACCCCAGCTGGCGGCACCTGCCCTGAGAGCATTGCAACTCTGCAGAGGTGCATTACTGGCCAAGCTCACGTACGGCCCGCAAACCTCCGTTCCGTAATCCTCGTAAATGCCGATTTCCAAAAAAGAGAACACAACAGTAAAGTCAGCAGCCCGGCTGCCGTGGCTCTGCGGGCTGTAGATGGGGGCAGGTGTCGGAGTGGCCCTGGGACAGGCCTCACAGGGGTATGGCGAGAGCGAGGGAAGAATCCACATGCAGTTGTGGGAACAGAAAGTTCTGTGTCTGTCACTCCAGGTCACAAATAAACTGAAAAAGAGATCTTTGAAGCCTCTCCCCTTTTGCCTAAGGGGCACGCTTCCTGGTCTTCCAGACCTGGATTACAGTGCTGTTACTATCACTTTGTTTTGTGAGCCTGGGCAAAATCACTTTAGCTCTCTGAGCTGTGCTTTCCTCACCTGTAAAAGGTGGATTAGGAATACTGCCTCCTCCTTGGTAGGGCTGCTGTGAATGCTGGATAGAAGAGCACATATACAGCCCGTGCCAGGCTCCCAGTCCCATTAGCGACCAGCTAGGTTCCTCTGGCCTCCTACCAAACAGCACCCACCGCCAACTGTAGCAGCAGCCGCAGTGCCCACAGGCATGATGCATCCCGCCACAACTGCAGAGATGTCCCTGGACAATTCAGGTTCTCTGAGACCTGGAGCAGACCCAATTATAGGGTATATCACAGACCAGAGACCCACGTGCTTCAGGGGTTTGGTATGAAGGGGCAGGTGCCACTGAGAATGGTTCCTTTGAGATCTCCCCAAAACTCAGCCAGCACTCTGCTCTTTGTCCTGCGTCTTCTCCCTGTGCCCGAGTGGGACTCAGCATGAAGGCTGAGGGCTGGGGGTGTCACCCAGATAGCGCCCTTCAGGGTCTCGTGGCAGCAGCCGGAGCAGGGTTGGGGGTTATGGATGCCCACCACAGAGGGCAGAACTTTGGGCAGCTCTGAACTGAAGCCGAGAGTGACCACCTTAAGGGCTTCCTCCTTTCCTTCCAGTCTGTCGTCTACTGCCACGGAGGGCGCATCGGCTTCTTCCAAGGAGACATCCGCCTGCTCTCGGATGACATGAAAGCTCTGCGCCCCACCATCTTCCCTGTCGTCCCACGACTGCTGAACCGGATGTACGACAAGGTGAGCCCTGCGGGGAGTGGGGAGCCAGGCTGAGGGGCTGTGCGGCTGGAGCGCCGGGCAGGCTTTCCACACTTCACCCTGAAAGCTGCCTCCTCTCTTACGTTCCCTCTTCTCACTCCTGTTTTCTTTCTGTTGTCCAAACCGTGTTTGGGAAAAGCTTTCTCAGGAACTTCTGCACCATATGCCCAGACCTTGGTAGTGTGACCCTTCAGCCTGAGGTCACACTTTCAGTGACCTCCTTGGCGGTACAGTGTGTGTCTTCTCCGCTGGCCAGTTGAGGCCTTCGTCCTGGGGGACGTTTGTAGAGGTGAGACGTGCAGGCCCTGACGGCGTTTTCTGCCTTGTGTTCCTCAGATCTTCAGCCAGGCGGACACTCCACTAAAGCGCTGGCTCCTGGAGTTCGCGGCAAAGCGCAAGCAGGCCGAGGTCCAGAGTGGAATCATTAGGAATAACAGTATCTGGGATGAACTCTTCTTTAATAAGATTCAGGTAAGGAAATTAACAAATGGTTCCTTGGTGACATCTGTGGCCAGTAGGTGATCTTCTAGGGGAACTAGAGCAGTTTGTTCCAGAGGCCTGTGATCTTGTGAATTCATAGCTCATTTGTGGTTTAAATCAAACTTTAAGCTGCCATAGAATCTGGAAGCAGTCATCTTTTTATTTTTGGAGACACGTTCTGCTCACCAAAAGGCAGCTAGCAAGAAGGACCCCTGGATGGCAGGTCCCTCAACCTCCACGGACATTAGAGTAGCTTTGTTCTTGGGTGTTCAGGTCTTCTGGTCCACTTCAATGCCCTCGGGCCCGGAAGTTCTCTTTCCCTTCCCTGTAACCCTGCTCACAGTAGCTTCCCAGCAGCCCCCGCCCAGAGCCAGATGGCCAGGAATCTTCTTTTCCTCTCCTGTTTCCTGTCCCTTCAGCCCCTCCCAACCTAGGCCAAGTCAGAATTACTCATTTCCTTATCTGCACCAATGTCTTCGGTCTCTGCATTACGCAAAGAATCTGTAGTTAATTAGTAGCATCGCGCATTTTCCTTGCTACTGTATTTTTAGCTCTGAAAATTAATATTTAAACACTTGGCTCAACTTTCAGAAGCAAAGTGTTTCAAGTATCCTTTGTTCCCTGCATGCATAGTAAATACAGCATGGTATTGACTTATACATGAAAAACTCCCATTAAAATGGAAGTTGAAAGAAATTGTCCTAAGTAATTGTTCTGGATGCTTGTGAATGATGAGTGAGAGAGCAGCTGTGTATGTTAGGGAAAGGAGAACCAGTATTGCAGAGCACTGCGTGAGCTAGTGCTACAGTGCTTATCTCAAAGGCATCAAGGAGCTGCTTGTAGTGTGGGTTAAATTGCAGAGCTCATCAGGTTTAACAGTTGGAGGGGAAATGACTTTCTCAGCTCATGGCTCTCTCTCTGATCTGAACCCGAGCATCCAGGTAGGGTCCAGTTGCTGAATGTTGACCTCGAGTAAGGCCAGGGTGGGCTGATCACCATCTCGGTCATCACAAACATTGGCATGTTCTCTCCTCTCCTCTCCCAGGCCAGTCTGGGGGGCCGTGTGCGAATGATCGTTACTGGAGCAGCCCCTGCATCACCAACAGTCCTGGGATTCCTCCGGGCAGCTCTGGGGTGCCAGGTATTGTGACCTGTGACCTTCTCTGGGGATGCTGGGCTATGTGTTAGAAATACTATTGTACCCTCCACTGTATAGAGAAAAATGCCAGGGCCGAGATTTTTGTAGAATAAGAGGCTCTGTTTCCAAGGATGAAAAACCTCCTAGAGCCACTGAAAGCCAGGATGAAAGCTTGCCGTCTGCTAGAAGGCCTGGGTGTAGCCAAGCGTGGTAGTGCAAACCTACAATTGCAGCACTCCAGGAGCTTGAGGCAAGGACAGCTTTGGGAGGGAGGGGAATGAGAAGTGAAAAACATCAAGATGGGATCGCTATATGCACCAGTACCCCACAATAAATGTATTTATTATGCATGTCAAACATACTACTAAAAAAGAGAAGAAAACAAAGAAAAGAGATTGAGCCCAGTCATACTTAGTGACTCTGTCTCAAAATAAAATAATCAAAAAGGAGCTGGAGATACAGCTTGGCATGGAGGCCTTGGGTTCTTTCTCATCACCACACGTACTCACACACACACACCCAAAGCCTAGGTGTATGCACTCTGGAAAATTCTTTTTTTTTTTTTTTTTTTTTCCAGCACCAGGGATCGAACTCACAGTCTCATGCCTGCCAGACAGGTGCTCAAGCCACTGAACCAAACTCCTGGCCCTAGTTTTTTGAGGCAGGGTCGCACTATGTAGCTCAGGCCAGCCTTGTGCTCATGTTGTAGCCCAAGCTGGCCTCAAACTCACAACACTCCACCTACCTCAGCCTCCTGAGTGCTAGAATTACTCTGGGAAATTCTTTTTTTTT
>RJWM01000104.1:141789-176247 GCA_004363535.1 Dasyprocta punctata | reverse complement strand
CTCAGCCTCCCGAGTGCTGGGATTAAAGGCATTACCTGAACGTTTTTAACAGAGGGGAAAGGGATTGGGTAGACTGTGTAGAAATCCGCAGTGTGCTGGAGAATCAGTGCCACCCCCACACTGAATCTCTGCATTCCCCAGCCTGCAAATTGTCTCCCAGCTCAGAACCAGGAGCACAGGGGAGAGTGTGAAGGCCCATTGGATGTTTCAAGTAACGTGCACATGTCTGCTGCATACCTGTGTGTGCTTTCATTTTCATGCTTTGGAAATCATGAGCTTCTTGCACTATCCTCCTGCTCCACACGGCCATGGCCTGACCAGTCTAAAGGCAGAGTCTCCTAAATGGAGCATTCATACAAATGGAGGGGCCCTGGTGGGGAGCATCTCACAGAGACGAAATGAAGCCTGTGGTAGAGTTTAAACTGCTTGGCATTAGTGCATAAGAAAAAGAAAACTGAAAAAGAAAATCAGTAGCTAGAAGCAGGTCAGAAATCTTTATCACAGGGAATATAACCTTGTCTACTAAGTGTCCAGGTAAAAACGTTACTTCTACCCGGTACCTATGGCCGTGTGGATGTGCTCAGCTCCGCCTGGAGTTACCCCGCTCAGAGCAGCTCCCTCCCACTATCCTCATCAGGGGGCATCCGGATGGTCAGGGGGAGAATGTTGCCCACAGCATGGTTTCCATGTTTTGCTTGAAGGTTTACGAAGGTTATGGCCAAACGGAGTGTACAGCTGGATGTACCTTCACCACCCCTGGAGACTGGACCTCAGGTAGGATGGGCTGGGGTCAAAACAGCAAGCTCTAGAACTCCCTCCTACAAGGTGAATCTTCATGAGCACTTGGAGGGGGGGGAAGAAATAAATAGAAGAAAAAAGCATTAATAGTGCTTCTGTCTGGGTTGTGATAGTATAGATCTGTTGTTTTCTTTGGTATAAATTTTTGTATTTTCCTATTTTTATAGACAAATAGAAGTTACATACAATTCCAGGTAGAAAATGCTCATTATATGAGCACATCAAATTCTATGGGCTCTAGATACCATCCAACCCTGCTTAGAGATGTTATAGAATTATTTTTTTAGAATCAAAGAAGCAGATTGAATTGGATATGACTTGTAAAGGAGGAGCAGGTTCAGAGCAACCAAAATTACTTCCTAAAGGGACATTTCAGGCCCCATTTTGGAGCTGTGGTCTCCTGTGATATTAATATCTAGAAGGCAGTGGCAGCTTCAGAAAGGACCTTCTCCCATCCACATGCTTATTCTCAGAAGATTCATCCTTCGGGTCGGGGAAGCCCATGGATTGCCCATCATGACTGTTAGACTGGATACTGGAAGAATCTAAAAGACACTCAGCAAAAGGCCCCTTCAGGAGTACCAACATCCTCTGTGAACCTGGGACTTACTGTGCTTCAGTTTGCTCAGTTGCAAACTGTAAAATTTGGGCTGATGGGCACACAAAAAATCTGCTCGTAAGTGCAATACCATTGCCAGGTGCCTCGAGACGGTAGAAACACAAAATGTGCACACAGAATTGAAATCATATTTGGCCAAGCCAATTATGGCAGAATTTTTATATACATTATCTCCCTTTAAATGCTCCATGGATGAAGGCTGTTTGGTGTATACATTCTCTGACCACTCTGCCCTGGCACATTTCCTTTAAGAACCATCTTGGAAGGTCCTGCCTCGCTAATTTTTATTTTTTCTTATTGATACCAGCATATTGACCAATCATTCTAATGTATCTACTTCCTTTTGGTCCTTTCCTTATTTTTTTTATGTCATCCTCTACATTTTCTTATGTAAGGATTTTTTTTTTTTTTTTTTTTTTTGGTACTGAGGATCGAACTCATAACCTCACGCCTGCCAGGCAGGCGCTTATGCCACTGAGCTAAATCCCCAGCCCTACATTTTCCTATGTAAAACTATTTAATTTTTAAAAGAAGCCAGAGTGTCACACCCTTGTTTTTTCATATCCAGTACATAGCTCACTTTTCTTTCAGGACCTTGGCCAGCACCTGGGTAAAACTGCTTACCAGTGAATTAGGTAACAAGTAACTAGAGGATGACTTAGATATAATATTGTGGTTGGAGTCTGTAAGTCTAAGGAACTCTGTAGTCTTATTTTTGGGGAGCAGGTGATCTTATCTCAGTTTTCTGTTTCTTTGTTACTCAAGTGTAGCGTGTAGACCTGTAGTAGCAGCATCAGCATGGTGTCTTATCAGAGGTGTAAAATCTCACGCCTCATCCCAGACCTACTGAAAAAGCATCCACAACTTAGCAGGATGTCCAGGTCACTGCTGTGCACATTCGTCAGTAGCCTGCTGATTAGAGGAAACCGAACTGTGTGATCTGACAATGGGGAAGTGTTTTCATGTGGGCGCTGCTGTAAAATTGACTGCACGGTGGTCGAGGCTTCCGCCTCACCCGAGGCTCCTGTGCACGTTGGTGCTGGGCCAGGTGTGTGTGGCTTGTTCATTCACAATCAAATGTATACAGCAGCAAGGCAGAGGTTGGCCTTTGCTTTCTCCGGAAATTCACTTGACCAGCCACGTGTGCCTGGGACAAGTGATTGTCCCGAGTTGTGCTGCTGTCCATCTGTAACTCCCCGCTTTCCTCGCCTGGGGGTTTTACAGGGTGCAGAGCATCTGTGGTGCTGAAGCGGGTCTGACCACTGACAAATGCCATCCTGCTCTGGTGTTCTAGGGCATGTCGGGGCCCCTCTGCCCTGCAACCATATCAAGCTCGTCGATGTGGAGGAGCTAAACTATTGGACCCACAAAGGAGAGGGAGAGGTAAACCTAAAGACTCAGCCTTTCGTGTCTGGATGCTGCATGTAGTGAGTAAAAGCCAAGAAACACAATCATGGGGCGTAGTTTCCTTTCACCTTTCTCTAAAGTCATTTCGAGTGACGGATTAATTTGACTCTACCAACACCAAATGCTTGGACTCAATAAGTCTAAATTAGGATTTTAAGCTTCCAAACTTAAAAACAATCCACGTTTCTCCTGTAGTGTGGCCTACTGCTGTATCCTCCAACCCAACAGAAACATGGCCATGTAGGGGGCCCGAACAGGCGTCTGCTTGCTCGTTCCTCCCCTGCGGGTGGGAAAGCTGGCGGCCTAGTGATGAGGTAGAATCAGCTGACCACCAGTATATGTGATGAGACGCCATCAAATGTGACAGAGGACCACGTGGCCAAGGCCAGAGGGGGAAGAAGCGATGGCGTAGGAAGAAGTCTGGCCAGGGCAGGGAGGACACTGTTTGAGAGAAGGCAGGAGACAGCTCCTTGTCCTCTTCCATCACTTCAGTTTCTGTGGCGGCTTTCCTGATGGGTCACGTCCCTTGGTGACAGCCTCCCATCCCTGCCTTCCTTACTCTGTGACTGAGAGAAGCCATGGTTTTTGTCCCCACAGATATGTGTGAAAGGACCAAATGTGTTCAAAGGCTACTTAAAAGACCAGGAGAGGACAAAAGAAGCCCTGGACAGTGACGGCTGGCTTCACACAGGAGACATCGGGAAATGGCTACCGGTATGTATGTTTGGAATCATGTCTGGCAAGCGTGAGGTCCTGAGTTCAATTCCTGGTACCAAAAAAAAAAAAAAAAAAAGATAGTTTGGAATCATGAAACTCTGAACATTTTGGTGATGGGAGCATATGTAATCCAGTTCATCGAGGCAGGAGTCTTTTCCATATCTTATGTGACAGTTATTCATTCAGAAGCCTCTCTGGGAATCAGGAGGCTCATGCTTGCCTGGCCCCTAGAGCATCCTCCTCTCTCTCCTCCTGATGAAGGTGATGAGAAACCATGCATCAGTATTCTGTTGCTGTGGCTGAATACCTGTAAACTTTAACTTCAAAGAGGAAAGGTTTATTTTGGCTCACAGTGTCAGAGGCTTCAGTCCATGGTCAGCTGGCTGCATTGTTTCTGGACCTGTGGAGAGGCCAGAACACTCTGGTGGAAGGATGTGGTGGAGGAAAGCTGCTCACCTCATGAGCCTAAGCTGGCAGGCTTCCTTCTCCTTCTGTTCTTTGTTTCCTCCAGAAACCCAGTTTCTTGGGTGGTGCTCCTCCCATTTAGGGTGGGTCGCCCCCATATGTCAAGCATCTCTGGAAACACCAAGTAGATACTTAACTAATTAGCATCCCAAGCCTTTCTCAATCCAATCGAGTTGACAATCAAGATTAACTGTTATAGCTTGGGTCATGGAAATCAACTCCCTTCTCTTAATGGTTTCCAGAAAGAGATCTGGTGCTATGTAGAGTCTAACAGTGAAGTGGAGAGAAGCATCTGTCTCTGGGAGATCTTGGAAGGGCATGCATGCTGGCCCCAGCCAAGAGGTGGCCATGAGCAGGGGAAAGGCCTGGAACTGGGTGTCAGGGTGCCTCAGTCTGCTTGTTATGCCAGCAGTTTCTCTTATGACCCTGGACAAAGCCCATCCCTCTCCTGGGCTTCACACTGATGCACTTGTAGGAAAACAGAACAAGCCATCAGAGCTGTCAGAGCTGTTGGAGCATTTGGCCACAGCCCCTAACGTTTAGCTCCAACCAGTCAGCTTCATTCTCACTTTTATAATGGCACATATACGACCATTTACCTCTGCAGTTATTTTTGTGAGAAACAAACAAGATTATACCTGCAAAGCACTTAGCACAGTGCTGATCCATAAGAGACACTCAGATGAATGCTTTGGTCAGAAAAATGAGCTTTTGGCTGGTGCAACCCAACCAAGGAGTCTCTTCTGTGTCTCTGGGAAGTTGCTAAGGTTCTGTTTGGACATGTGGAGGCACTGGTTAGGTTTATGAGGTACAGGAAGATGTTGAGCCCCCAAGCTGGGACCCTGTGAGCGGTGGGCCAGTTTAGCCCTGCTTGGATCTGTATCCTTCCTTTGAGAAGCTTCATGGCTGTGGCAGACAAGGATATGCACCTGAGCCAGTGATTCTGCTCAGGGAAGACACGCTTTGAGCCCTCCGACTTCTTCAGCCTCTCATCTCTACATTGGTGGGCCTGCGGTCAGAGTTGCTCACCTTACACGCCCAGTGTCTCTGCTCAGCGTGCACTAGCACCTGGTCTGATCATCCTTCCCACTCTCTCCTTTCCCCTTGGAACGTGACTTATCCTGATACTTGGGTTCGTAGGTGCCCGTCCACCTCTGCCTCTCCCCAGGTAAGGGTGCGCCCTGATCGTGGTGGTCACACTGGGCTGGGAACTGCCACAGGGTCCTGGAGACCCACAGAAGGTAGATTGTGCCATCAGTACGGAAGCTCAGCTTTCAGGGCCCTCAGCTTTCAGGGCCCTCATTTGCATCAGCCCTTTCCAAGAACCTCCACTTCAT
The DNA here is from genome assembly GCA_004363535.1 of Dasyprocta punctata. Taxonomy (NCBI): domain Eukaryota; kingdom Metazoa; phylum Chordata; class Mammalia; order Rodentia; family Dasyproctidae; genus Dasyprocta; species Dasyprocta punctata. Next base: position 170,904 of record RJWM01000104.1, on the reverse strand, counting down.
TTTATATTATTTTTCTCATAAAAGGCCCTCACAATGTGAAGCCTCACAAAACTCTAGATCTGCCAGGCACAATAGCAGATACCTGTCATCTCAGCTACTTAGGAGGCTGAGGCAGGAGGATCTCAAGTTTGAAGCCAGCCTGGGCAACTTAGACCTTCTCTCAAAAGAAAATTTTAAAAAGGGCAAGGAACCACAAGTTCAAGCCCAGTCTGGGTAACTCAGCAAGACCCTGTCTCAAAATAAAAAGTACAAAAGGGTTAGGGATGCATCAAGTTTTTGTTTTGTTCTATGTTTGGTATAAGTTCATCTTTCTGCTTCTCTGCTAAGAACTATTTTTTAAATGCAGTTGGTGCCAGGTGTGGTGGTGCACGCCTTTAATCCCAGCACTCGGGAGGCCGAGGTAGGCAGAGTGTTGTGAGTTCGAGGCCAGCTTGGGCTACAACGCGAGCGCAAGATCAGCCTGAGCTACACAGTGTGACCCTGCCTCAAAAAACTAGGGCTGGGAGTTTGGCTCAGTGGCTTAAGCGCCTGTCTGTCAGGTGCAAGGTTGTGAGTTCGATCCCTGGTGCCGCAAAAATAAATAAATAAATAAATAAATAAATGCAGTTGGTTATTGGAGCACTTTTTACAAAGAAACTATATTTGAACAGTTTCAAACTCCACATTCTGCATTTAAAAAACAGTTCTGCAGGAAGCTTGTTCTCTGATGGGGTTTCTTATTTCGATGTGGAATTTCACATTTAGCAGTGTCCTATAAATAAAGATTAAATTCCACTCTTTAAAAAATCCCAGTTCCATCCCTAGTGCAGCCTAAAGAAAAAAAGAGCTGGAGGTGTAGCTGCTGATGGCCTGAACTTGGATAAACCACCTGTCACGGGGGGTGTTGTGCGAAACCAGCAAAATGACTCATGTAAAGACCCTAGTAGTGGCTCCAGGACCACAGGTAGACAGCCTGTGAGTTCAGCTTTTGAAGTCATTATTTCACAATGTTGAATTTTAATTAAAATTGTTATAGCTGTTGAAATAAAGACTAATTCATTCTTTCTAAGTTACTTAGGTAAGGCAAAGCATGCATTCCTGGCCTGAGTCCAACCTAACCATGATTTGATGTTTTTCATATTATTTTCCTAAAACATGTGTTCAGTCTTTCCATTTATACTCATAATGAGATTGAAATTATAATTTTCATTTTATGTACAACTCTATTATGGTTTTGGTGTCAACTTACTGAGTGAGTGGGGATTTTTTTCCCCTGAAAAAGTGGTTACACACATCTGTAACCCCAGCACTCTGAAAGGCTGAGGCAGGAAAATCTCACATTTGGTGCAGCCTGCCTGACTTAATGACTTAGTGAGGTCCTAGAGTAAGGAGCTCAAAACAACAAATAAAAAAACTCTGAGGCTGCAGCTCAGTGAAAAGGCCTTGTCTTATGTTCTATCTCCTGTCACACACAGACATACACATACACACACACACAGACACACAGACACACACACAGACACACACAGACACACAGAGACACACATAGACACAGACACACACACACACGCACATAATGTCTGAATCATTCATTCTTGCAATTCAGGAAGAAATCATCTATAAAGACATTTGTGGTTTTAAAAATTACTATTATTTTGTAATACAAGATAGAGTGATGAAAAGGCACAGTCTTTTAATCCAGAAAGATCCGGATTCAAGTCCTGATTTCCCTGCTTCCTGGCTGTGAGGCTTTGGGGGAATTAGCCAGCTCCTCCAACCTAGTTTTCCTCATCTTTGAGGTGATGACATGTCGCTCATGGGGTGCAGCCAGGACCAAGGCAGTGAGGCTGGGGGTTTAGCTCAGTAGCATAAGTGCCTGCCTGGCAAGCACGAGGTAGTGAGTTTGATCCCCGGTACCAAAAAAAAAAAAAAAAAAATGGACCAACGTGGTGAGCTCAGGGAGAGCCTGATGTCAACCCTGGGTTTTGAGCAAAGCAGCGCCTGCTTATTTTTCCCCTCTGGAGAGATTGCTGAGGCGTGGGGGAGCACCAGGTGGAGTGGGGACAGGGCGTGGGCAGAAGTGTGGCCAGGATGTGGTTTGGCAGGGAAGGAGGTGGACGAGAGAGGGGTCTGTGAGTGACAGTGACTGAGCCCGCCGACCAGAGGTCCCAGGAGCCAGCAGCACGGGGGCATCCGGGCCTGGGTGCCTGTGGGCATCGTGGGCTGGAGGGCCTGGTGAGTGTTATGTGGGGTACACTGCAGCCTAGTTTGGGGGTCATCCTGGGTGAGGTAGTGAGGATCTGGAAACAGGGCACTTAGACAGATGCGGGAGTAGACGATGCAGAGGTAGCTGGTGAGTCCCACAGGGTGCACAATCGATCAGTGGAGGTGAGAAATGCAGCATTCCAGGGTCGAGCCAAAGGCGCAGGCCCATCTGATCACCGCAGAAGCTTGAAAGGTTAAGGGGAGGCACGGGCGTGAGCAGGGGTCCTGGAGGCCCTGGGCACCAGCACTCACTGCCTGAGGAGCGAGCTGCCTGCTGAGAGATCCTGCAGAGATCCAGGAAGGGCCAGGGCTCCTGGTGCCCTCTGGCTGTCCCCTGTGTCTCTGGGGCCCCTGCTGGTTCTGTGCCATGTGCAAGAGGGGAGAGGCTGCTTTCTCGGGTGGGGCAGAGGCGGGGCGGGAGACCCGATCAAGGCTTAAGGGGACAAACATGCAGATGCTGACTATCTGGAGTGAGGCCCAGGGAAGGGGGCCCCGACACCTGCTGTCTGGGGCGAGGATGGCAGGGGTGGCAGCGGGCTGTGTGGAGTACTGACCGCTGAGAAGAGGGACCAGGGCCCAGCAGAGCGTGGATGTCACTGCCCTGCAGTGCCCGGCGGGCGGGTTCCTCCACTTCGCAGTGGCTCTGTGAGGACAGACGGCAGAGGAAGGAGCATCTGCTGTGTTTTGGGGTGGAGACGGGCAGGGCCCAGAGGCTGCGCCCGAGAAGTGAGGGGTTGGGCTTGGGAGGGCTGTCTTCTTAGTTCCTTGTCCATCTCCACAGGAAGGAACTCTTAAAATCATCGATCGGAAAAAGCACATATTTAAACTTGCTCAGGGAGAATATGTTGCACCTGAGAAGATTGAGAACATCTACATCCGGAGTGAGCCAGTGGCGCAGATCTATGTCCACGGGGACAGCTTAAAGGTGAGGCCCTCACCCCAGCCTCCCGCACACACTGTCCTGCTGGGAAGGCCAGATGAAACCTTCATCTCCAGCTAGTTCCTGGGATTTGGCTAAACATTTTAAATTGGAGAGAAAATTCCTTTCTGCAGGAGAAGTCTTTTTGTTTTGTTTTGTTTTTTCTAAAGGAGAAGTCTTAATTATAGATAGTTTGATAAATTACAGTTACAGGAAATAAGTTGCTTAAAATAGTAAGAATAGCCAGGTGTGATGGTGCACGCCTTTAATCCCAGCACTTGGGAGGCTGAGGTAAGAAGAGCGTTGTGAGTTCAAGGCCAGCTTGGGCTACAACGTGAACAAAGCTGGCCTGAACTACATAGTGTGACCCTGCCTCAAAAAAATAGGGTTGGGAGTTTGGCTCAAGTGCCTGTTTGACTGGCGTGAGGGTGTGAGTTTAATCCCCAGTACTGACCAAAAAAAAAAAAAAAAAAAATCTAGTAAGAATAAACATTCTCATCATTTTTAAATTATGCTCCATTTACTTTCAAAATGCCAAAATAAGATGCTAAAGCAAAATTCAGGATTTCTACTGTTTTTTTTTAAGTGCACCAATAAACTGTATAGATAAATTGATATAGTATTACAATCGATGATATTGTGATGATGATATAGCTTATTAGGGTTAGATGTATGAGATGTATACATTTTTGCTGTCAGATTGAAGTCAGAAAGTTTACAAATATATTCTACGTCAAATATATCAAATAAACCCCTATCATTGTATTTATATAATTAAATATGAAATTATTTTCAAAAAATGCTTTAATTTAAAAAGTTCTTTATGAATGAGGATTTATTGATGTGAATTTCAAAATTGTGTAGAAATCCCAGAAAGTGTGTTCAGTTCATGGAATTTGTGTCATTTGATTAGCATCCTAAAGATACTCAGATTTAAGATTGGCATAAGAATTAAAGACACATACCAATCTAATTTTCCTGATGCTTGAGATGTCCTTAGATGTAATCCCCAAAAGATAGGGGGCTGAATCAGGAAATGAATAGTCAAAAAAGTATGATATGTTGGTGGGAATGTTTCATAACATGTGAACAAATGTTTCATAAGCACACACTTATTTTTAGAAGAGTCTGGAGTCTGAGCATACCGAGAGATTATTTCCAACGCTAGACCACAGGCAACCACTTTTAAAGCTTTTGTCATGACTGTTTTCCTTTGGTGGTTACTGCAGGCCTATTTGGTGGGCATCGTAGTGCCTGACCCTGAAGTCATGCCCTCCTGGGCCCAGAAGAGGGGAATTGAAGGGACGTATGCAGAGGTCTGTGCAAGTAAGGTCAGTATCTTGGGGCTGTTTGCTAAGAGGTTGGTATACACATTATGATACCATATAACGAAAGCACACAAAAGCTGTTAGAGCAGTGAAATTTGAACACATAGGGAATTTTTGATATTACTTAAGACATGATGGAAATCCTAAGCCAGATATGTGTCTTTTAGTAGTTGTTGAAGAAATTTATAACTCTGCTGAGAAATTTGATAAACCGTCGAATTTTAGAGCCAGAAGGCATCACGGAAAGTTTACGGAGCCCTGCTGTCTTAAAGCTGGAGGAGGATGGTTTGTGGGGACAGAGCGGCCCAGGTCACAGAGCTGCAAATGTGAGCCCGGGGTTCGGACCTCCAGCTCACGCTCCTTCCAACGGGAGGCACATTGTGTGCGACAGTGTTCTGAGTTCCCTGAGATAGGGAGGGAGTTGAAACAGTAACAGCTCCTCCTGCTCAGAGCCTTACCCCTGCTCATCTCCCTGCTGCTTCCCGGGACCTGCGCTGGAGGAGCAGGCCGTCCTCTGCCCAGCAGCAGCCTTGCCAGTCTCGGGCTGTTTCCCCGCAGCAGCCGTAGCCCCCGCCTCTCCCACGGGGTGCTGGGCTCCTCTGGGAGTGGCAGGACTCGCCAGGTTGCTTTAAAAAATGTCATCGTAGGCCTGCTCAGGGCTACTCCTCTGACTCAGGGGGGCCCCCCTTGCCCAAGAAGGTGGCAATTGGCATGTCGCCAGGAACCCCCAGCCCCACTAGGGGAAGGTATGCGGGAACCCACTTCTGCACAATTCCCATTGATTTGCATTTTGTTCAAAATATGTTGTTTCCACTACCTCCGTTTTGAAATGTGTTCTTGTCTTTTAATTTTACTTCTATGGTTCAATTCAGGACCTGAAGAAAGCCATTTTAGAAGATTTGGTGAGGTTAGGAAAAGAAAGTGGACTTCATTCTTTTGAGCAGGTAACTTGTATCTTCCCTATACCCGTTACAGCTCTTTAGTTACGATGAAAGTTAACTCATGGTGACACTGACCTAGATTCCTTACCCTTTGTGGTGTGGCCAGCCAGCAGGCTGGGTACCAATGGACCCCTGAAGGCCTGTTTCAGACTGACTGCCAGAGCCGCCTTCTGAATTAAAATAGGTCACTGGACGAGTGAGACTGCTTGTTGTCCTTATAATCGCAGAGGTTCATAAGCCTGAAATATTATCCTCGTCGTCACTATGAGATCATGTGGATCTGGTCTGTCTCCCAAGATGCCTGCAACACTGAAGACCAGAGTGCTGTCTTATTTTTAATTTTATGGGGGCTGCTTGGGGCAGGCTTGCTTACTAGGACATCAGAAAGGTTGGGTTCCTCCCTCAGGCCGGTGATCTGTCAGCCCAGCGTGCCTTCTACAAGAGGCGGAAACAGGGAAGGTACAAGGGAGAGGACAAGCCATCCTCCAACATAGTTAGTCTTTACGAGGTTGGAGTTCTTAACTGCAACCAAACATGCAAGGGTGCTTGGTCCTACTTACATATATACATCCTCTTTATTCAAAAAGTCAGAGAAAAAAAATCTCCAAGCAGAAAAATAGTAATGTGCCAATTTAATTTTTTTGTATTTAAAGCATTTGTTTTTCCATAAAATGAACACTTTGTAAGATTTGTTTTTCATAAAATTTTGTTTCCCCAAATATTGTGTGAGAGGGTCTACCAGGTCCATGAAAATATAAAACGTTTCTGTGTTCATTTGATGATAACCTAAGAATATTTAAAAATTGTTTTTAAGTATGAAATTCTTGTGATTTTTCAAATTTGCAATTTAAAACCATTTTCACAAGTTGCAATTTTAATTTCTTCACTTCAAACTAAGGTGATCTAAACATAGTTTCAGATCCTAAGCATATTGTTTTTCTTTGGAAATGGATGTTGACAGGAACCTGGTTTGGGAGATACTGCTTAACTGTCTTCTGAAAGTATGTTTTAGGGCAATGAAAGTCTGGGTAAATAAATCTTTTCTTTAAAAAATTCTGAAATCTAAGGCATTTAGACAAGTTACGTTTATCTTTTGGAAGGAAAGGTCAATTTGGGCATAACCGTTACTCAGATTTACAGATTTGCTTGAAGCTATTTCATTGTCCGTCCTGCATGGGCAGTTAGGTGACTGGGTCGTATGGCCGCGTGGTGTAGGGCCCGCAGCTGAGTGGTCCCAGGCGCCGCTGGGCTGGGCCTGTGCAGCCAGTGTCCAGGCTGGGGTCCTGCACATTCCTAGGGCCTCTGCGCCCTCTGCTGGTGAGAGATGGTGTGAGCGGTGACATCCAGTCCAGATTCCTCTTCACGGAAAAGATTACCAGCTCTTCTTCAGATTAACAGGGAGCTTCAGTTAGGGTTTTAGTGTTAACTGTTAGTTTTGTTAGAGCTTTGCTGAGAGGGAATGTTGTATTCTTGACTTTCCACAGGCCTTCAGCAGAGTTTCTACTCTATTAATCTGCTCTTACCGTGGTAACCTGTAATACTGGGGAGTACTAGCATGAGAGGCCTTTAGTTTTATTGCCTCGGTTGCCTCCTCTTGATTTCCTGTGTCCTGCCCCCCACTGTGTTGTTCTGAGGCGTCCTCCCCACCCGCACCAGTGTCACCAGGCCTCACACCGAGTGGCGTGTGCTCACACATGTGAGCCCCGCCGTGAAAGAAATCGCTTCTCTTAATCCATAATCTATTATTGACTTGTCCTTGTTCCTCCTCCAATGAAATGATCAGTTAAGGCTTAACTCTACACACACACACACACACACACACACACAGTCCAGTGTTTGAATCATTCATTAAAAGCTTCAGAATTCCAGACTTTCTGTGCTGGGTTGATTTGCATTAAACTTTGAATTAGAAAAAAAAATTGATGTTCTATAAAATTGATGTACTTTGCCGGGAGTGGTAGCTCACTTTTGTAATCCCAGCACTTGGGAGGCTGAGGCAGGAGGATCGTTGCAAGTTTGAGTCCAGCTTGGGCTACAAGAGTGAGCCCAAGGCCAGCCTGAACTGCGTAGCAAGACCCTGTCTCAAAAAAAAAAAATTGATGTACTAAAAAATGTGCTGTAAGATAGTCACCAGAAGCATACAATTCCTGGAATTAGACCATCCATTGTTAATTTGTAGAGGTCTTAGTAAGATATATTTTAATGAATAATTAGGAAGCATAATAATATATCAATAATTAATATAGGTAGGTGATTGGGAAGTATTTGAGCATATTTAACTATGATACAATAATTTTTTGATCTTTAGATGCCTTATTACTTTTCATAGGCAATACAAAATGAACTTTGAAACTTGATAGATTTTTCAAATTCTAACTAGTGAAACCCTCAGTACAAATATTTTATTATATTTCCTCCCATTGAAATGAATATGTACCTGATCAATTTGCCTTTGAGTCAGAGGTGATCATTTCTGTAATCATTTAAAATTGTTTTACTTTGTCTATTCTGTCCTAAATTATCTACTGTTCATTTTCTAAGTACAATATTGTGTTACAGTGTTTTGTGAGTAATATCTTTGAAAAACTTGCTTCTTCAAAATATGCAAAATGACATAAATGAATGCTTTGAGGTATTTTATTCCAAAGCTGTATTTAAATGTTACAGTACTTCAGAAAAAAATAATTTAAAGCCCTATACAGTCTCTTTTCAACAACAAGCGTATATTTTCAAGAAAATAAGCTAACATTTCTTTCCTCCTTTCTTCACAAAAACTTTACTTACTAAAAATTGGAAAGCCAATTTCACGATGTAATGGGGATAAATGGAGAAAGAGGATTTGCATATCCTTTTTTTTCTTTTGTAACAGATTCATGATTAGTTTGGTTTTACGAGAAAATACATAATCATTTTAGGAAAGAAAATGTCTTTTACTGTTGATTCGCTTATGAAAAAATATAGGGGTGGGGCCCATGGTTAAGGTCAGGATTAAGCAACTAGTGCAACTCATTTTTCCCGTTTACCGACTGGCCTTTTGGGTCCCTCGGGCAGACTGTACCGGTATCCTGTAGAGTTTAAATGGGCCCGCGGCTGCAGGTCAGACTAGAGCAGGGACCGGTAGCAGTGCTGCCCTGACCTGTTCACTAAGGGACCAAAGTGGGAGCCGCATTTGGGCTGCTCACTTGCTTGGCCTTCTGCGAGGCTGCTGTTGATGACAAAGTCTTTTCCCAGGCAGAACGATTTTGTAGAAAGCCATGTGGAGCTGCAAGTATCTCACTTAAGCCCTTCAGATTTGCAGCAGGTAGCTGGTTTGGAAGATACTCAAAACCTACCTGTTGTATGTTCTTTCTTCCTAAGATCAAATTTTCTGTTATATCCTATTTATTGCCTAAATGGCATTATGTAGGAAATCCATCTTCCCTGTATTGTAGTTTTTGTAGCTTCTGGTTATCACTACCTGGTTCCACAGTGTTCTCCGCATGCTTTTAGGAATACAGACAAGCTGAAACCTGGGCTGCAGAGACACTGTGGAAATTACATCTTGGCATTTGCATCTTATTTATAAAATTGTGTTAGTAGTTTCATAAGAAAAAGAAGACGGATGGATGGGCTGCATTTACCAAAAGTCTTCACGTGGCACTAATGTTTTAAGTTAAGCAGATTAGCACCGTCAATTTTTCAGCACTTCATTTTGACCAAGTATGAGTTATCACTGCATTAAATCACCAAAGCTAGGATCCAGTGTGATTTAGCTTGTGTTAATGTTTTCTTTAGACTAATGGGTTTTGTCACCAAATGATGACTTCCAAACTTTTAAAAATTGAGCTGAGATGAGATGTGGTATAAAAGTTGAGGGGTGCCCCTCTGATTGCCCTGGGGCTTGAGCTGGAGTCTCTCCTCTCCTTTCTCCTCCCTAACCACCTAACCCGCCTCATCACCCCTGCTTCATCCCTCCCCTCCCACCACCGTGAACCTCATCCCCCTCCCTGTCTGTGCCACAAGTCCCACCCCTAGTAGTGACTTCTGCAGGTTTCTGACTTCTTGGCGCACTAGGCTTCCCCCTTGGGATCTGCCTCCATGAATTTTGGGTGTCCTAGGGTGGTTTACAGTTGATGACCGCAAATTAGGGAAGGAGCATATCCCATGGGATCCAGCCCTACTCATAACCAAATCTTTCTTTGACCAGCAAGTACAGTGAGTTTTCAACCAACATACTTCTTGAAAGAACTTTGATTAGTTTTGTAATACTTCACAGTACCCCTTCTTCAGCCCAGAACCTCAAATAACCAGTTATTTAAAGTGGGTATCTGGGTAGAGAGCCTTTGAATAAAGTTGAGACAGCTACCCATAGTGGTAGCTCCAATTTTAGCATAAAGTTTGCACACTCGAATCTCTTAAAATGTTGTTCTTCTGATAGAAAGAAGCTACTCTAACGCAAAAGTAAATCCTTCATCTGAACAAATTTCTTAGACATAAAGAGAAATCTGATTAACTAATGCTATTTGAAAGCTTTCGCATTCTTTAATTAAAAATATGAATTAAAATGCCAGAATGTTACAATTTTTCTTAAAGACGTTCTAAAAGTTGGAAGTATGGCTATGTCAGGGGTTTTCTTGGTATACTGGATTTTTAATCTGCAGAATCAGAGAATGTAACAGAGAGCTTTTGGAGCAAGGAACTCCTTGTCATCTTCAAATACCCCACTGCCAGGACAGTCGCCTGTTAGCGTCCCAGACTGTGACAACAATCGTTGACATGTGGACCGCATGATCAGTTTTCCTAGGACAGTGACATCTGACATAGTGACTTCTCACTTGTCTTCTGGCTTGTGGAGCACGCAGTCTGATCCTTTTCTGCTGTTTCCTCCCCTGTCTCCAGCCTAGGCTGCAGCTCTGCCCTGCAGACTAATATATCCAGTGACCAAAGTCTGCTTGGGTGACCCGGAAAGGTTTCAAGCTTTAATAAACTAACCTTTTTGAAGAGTCATTCAAGTTCAGTCTCTTAGTGCATAAAAATTGTTTAAGGGTCATGTCTAAAATTCCTAGCAAGGTGTATTAATCCTGTATAATTTGGCCAATCACTTCAGCCCATCTCTTTCTCCCTCTCTCTGTCCCTTTCTTTCTCTCTTCTTTCGCTCTCTTTCCTTCTTTACCTTTCTCTCTCTCTTTCTTTTTTCTCCTTTCTTGCTTTCCCCCTCCGTCTTTCTGTTTGTCTCTCTTTCTCTGTGGTTTTCTTGCCTTTCTCCCTCCCTTCCTCACCCTAGGGATTGAACCCAGGGTCTTCACACTGAGCTCAATGCCCAGCGCATTTTCTTTTTCTTTTTCTTTTCAAGACAGGGTTATCGCTGAACCTGCAGGTCCCCTGCATGAGCCTCTCAGAGTGCTGGTCACTAATCCTACGTTCAGCCTTTGCATGTCGTCTCCAGATACGTTTTGGTACATACTGCCTATCCCTGAGTACCCTCCTCTCCGCAGGCTGTGTACCAGTGTAGGGAGCTGTTGAAGCTGGAAAATGACCCATACGTGAACTTACCAAAGTAACAAAGAGCACCTGGGTCAACCACACTCCCACAGCGCAGCAAAACAGGAGGCTCCTAGACAATCCAGGCCTGGGTTGCTGGGCAGAGGGGCTGAAATTGACGTCATCCTTCCCTGTGTATAAATAAACCCACAACATTGGTTGAGCAGTTCCTTTCCTCCCATCAGGAGGATAAGGGCTCCACCTGACTCCAGCTTTGTCTCTGTCTTTGTTTTCTCATCCTCTCGCGGTCCTTCACCCCAAGAACCTCAGGAGCCGCATGGGTCGCGGCATATGGCGCCCGAACAGGGACAGGGTAAGAGATTGAGGGCGAGGGGACACTTCTCAATGTGCGCAACTAGTGGGAGAAGTGCATTGGTATAGGTCAATAGTCATCACTGGAGTGTATTGATATTGGCTTCATCAGGTGTAAAGCGTGGAGCATTGAAACTGCCTTCTTCTCTAGGGCCAGTTAAAAACAGGCCTGGGAGAAACCCCTTCCCTTTCTACCAAAAAAAAAAAAAAAAGTACATTGATTCTATCAGCTGTCTAACTATGGGACAATCTTATTCAACAGAATCACCGATGTATACGGAACTGGTTGTTGTATGCTTGATCCCAGTATTTACATTCCTTCTGTGGATCTGGATTAGGCAGGGTCTTAATAATCATAAGCTTCTTGAGACAACCACATACCAGCCCCTGCCCCTCCTTCTTGCTGTCTTCATCTGGCTGAAGCCTATTTGTCCTCTAAAGTTCAGCTCAGGCCTCCCTTTTCAGTGCCTCTTTGCCCAAGCCTGGGTTAGGTAATATATGAGAGATGCAGTCAGCTTTAACAGAAAAATCTGCTTTAAACAGACTGGACTGGGGTTTTGCCCTGCTTTGCATAGGATGTTGAAGGATGAATGGTCCTCGATAGGTTCAGGTACTCAGAGACCTTGGCTCTTCCTGTCCTCCACCCATTCTTCATATGTTGGCTTTTCATCTCATGATCGCAGAGCCATGAGGCTTCTACAGCTTCAGGCGTTGTTCATATTCAAGGAAGGAAGAGGCGAAAGTGGGTGGAGTTAGCCATGTCTGAACCTTTTAATAGGAAAGCAAAATATTTCCTTTCTCACAGGCCAAATACCCATCACACGGTTCTCCTTTAGTTGCAAGAGGTCTGAGGAATCAGAGAACAGGACTGTGATGATTGACATTAGACTGCGTTGGCCCCATCGTCTAAGTTCTCTTAGCATTGAGGAGGTGAGGAATGAGTATCAGGGAAGCCACTGGTGGCTTGGTGCTTATCCCCATAATAATTGTATTATAATGCAGGATCTCTCATGATACCATAAGCTCCATGTGGTTTGGAACTGGATCTTGTCTTGTATACCTGATGGCTCACATAATACCTGAGTACATAATAGTTACTCAGTAAATATCAATAACACGAAACAACCAGCGAGTGAATAGCTGTGTGTATTTAACAGATATTTTGATCAATTTTTAAATGTATTATAGAAACTCCTAACTGTTCATTATTGAATGATGTATTATCACAAAAGAAGCACTGAATTTGGTCCAGTTGTCAGACTACAGTTGCTTGGTGATGCAGCCACTTCAGGATTCAGCCCAAGCCTAGCTCGTAAGATTCTCAGAGGGCTGACTGTAAAGCAAGCCTCCCTGCTGGAGCGCCTCCGAGATTAGTCCCTCGACCCTTGGTTGTCCCCATTTCACCTCGCGGAGAGTTTGAATGAGGAGGCCTGAGTTCGGCCTCATGGAAGTAGGTAACAGAAACCCTAAATGCAACCCCTCCCTGATAAATCTGATAAAATTGCGCGGCAGAACTTTTTTGTTTTAGCTTCAACTCATGTCCTCCCAGACTTTCTTTTCCTCCTACGAATGACACCAGTCTCTAGCCGCCCATCCAAACCAGAAGCCTGGGAGTCTTCAAGTCTCTCTCCCACTTCACTACATCTTGTCAATTTATCTTTTAATCATTTGTAAGTGTGTGTTTGCCTCTGTCTCTGTCACGACCACATATGCAGGCCCTCTTCTCTCCAACGAGCTGGCCAGATCCTTTTGATTGGTTGCCCTGCTTCCAATCTTAACTTTCTCAAAAATCATCTTCTCATTTCTCTTGGAGAAATCTTTTTAAAATGTGCATCCCGCTACGTCATTGCTCTGTATTAAAACCTTCACTACCTTCCTGTTGTCTTCCAAATAAAGTGTGAGTTCCTCCGTGAACTGGCTCATCTACCACTTCTTTTACACCCACTATGCCATGTTCTCAGTTCATCCCTCACACAGGCTGGACCTCCTATTTTTTGTCATAATAAGAAACTACTTGGATTTCCCTTCTCACATGGTACCATCTCCCCCTCCCCTGATTCGTCTTCAGGTTGCCTCTGGCTATAAGGCCCTTCATCTACCTCTCCCATTTTGCTGGTTGACTACCTTATTACTCATTTTTTTAAAAACAATTCCCTTATTAGGGAAGGCTTCCCTGCCTGCTCCTCCCTCTCCCTTACCCTAGCTGAGTTAGGTCCTGTGTATACTATACTAATAATCACCCAGCGTCTCCCTGCTTGCTCTACTGGATGCAAACTGTACTCCCTGAGGACAGGAGTGTTTCTAGTCCCTCTGTACTCCAGTGCCTGGCACAGAGGAAGCAACTAATTTATTCCTTTGGACTGGCTAAAGGGATGAGTAGGAAAGGAAACAGATGGCTTTTAGACTTGTCAAAGGGGCTGAAATGTTATCAATATAATGTTGACTTAACATGGTGTTTGTATATCGCTCTATCATTCTACGCCTGTTTGCTTTTTCCATGTATGCTGTTAACTCTGTGTTGTATTCCTGTTAAAGATGTATTTTGCATTTGGTTTTTAGGTGAAAGCCATTTACATCCATTGTGACATGTTCTCAGTTCAAAATGGCTTGCTGACGCCAACACTGAAGGCTAAGAGACCTGAGCTGAGAGAGTACTTCAAAAGACAAATAGAAGAACTTTACTCAGTCTCCATGTGAAGTTCAAGGGAAGTTCTTCTCAGGATAATGGACTGTGCAGCAATATTATAGTTATTCTTGAAAGTAATGAGTCAAAATGACACCGCTGAGAGTGAATAAGCACCTGATTTTATGACTGAGCCTGTTCCTGTCCCAAGAGGTCTTTAACAATATTTTCTCTATCATCACCAAGTACACTTTATTTTTATTAAAATGATACTGTAGGAAGCTGCTAAAAAAATCACAAATGGCAATGTAAAAATCAAGACAGTTTCTTAAGAGCTGTGTACCACTAAAAGTAATATATTCTCAATATTCATGAAACTCTTATTAAACATAAAGGAAAAATAACTGGAATATTGTACTTAATTATTTGTAGAATAATAACCAGATATAGCAAATATCTAGGCAATGTGGGCTACCTCATTAAATAACTGATTGCTAAAATCACAATTAAGTCAGATTTAAAAATTAAAACAAGGTATACAGAATCATGCTAAAATAAAACATAACTCACTCTACATGAGTTTGAAAATGACAATCCCTATTGTGAAAAGTTCTCTGTTGTTTTTACTTTTCTTCATGAAAAATGCAAATTCAGATATTCTTAAAACAAATGTTATATTTATATAACAATTTATAGAGCTCTTTCAATACATTTTTTTATTTATTAATCTCATTAAAACATTCAGGAACTACCTACAAAAATGTAACGTAAAACTATTTGAGGATATTATGCATATATTTCGGGACTTCTTACCATAATGAATTCTAAAAGATGTCTTTTGGTTCTATAATGAGTTGACCCTTGGGGAAGACTTAAAAGAAGAAACTCAGCACTATTTCTCAGGGTGGGTAGCAATTAATGTTCCTTGTTGAGGTCTTCCTCTCTTCCATTCTGAAAATGTCCATGCTGAAGATGAAAAACTCAGGATGGCTGTAATTCTGAACAAGTTTATTTTCTTTCATTATGACTATCAAGGCAGGATGTGAGGAGGAGCAGATGTTGTTTCTAAAGAAAATAATTTTTCAGTAACATCATTTTGAAGAATCTCTTCAAAATGGCCCTAGAAAATGATCCATCATAGAGAAATATCTGCTTATGGAATAATTTCATTCTTAGAATCTTCAAATGTCTTAAATTGAACCATAGGACCCTCTTTTCTAGCATTATGTATTTAAACACAACCTGTACCTGGGTGCCAAGAATTTGAATAATTAAATCCTTGGTATCACGATCAGCAGTTCAGTTTCAAGCTATAAATGGTACACCTGAAGGAGACATGGTCCCTAGGTATGTTTTTCTTCTGTAGGGACAGAAGTCTGAACAATTCATATGTAATTCATGTGTTAAATCAAAATATATGTGCTCAGTGTTCTAATGCAAGAGCCTATTTCCCTGGAGGAAGTCTGAACTGAGTCACACAGGCCTGTTGGATGAATCTGCACCTATAATTATACACTTTCATTTCAATCTTGTCAAAAGTGGACCACGGCTTCATTTGTTATATTTGTTTAGTTTTTCAAGTATTACTTAAGTATAGTGTCTCTGAAGACCTATGGTTACACTTACGAATTTGACACTTGATAAATGAGCTAGTTTTATGCACTTTGATTTTTAAAGGCACTTCTATCTAAAGGAATACTTAAAATAGGCCACATCTGTGTAGCTCTGGATTTTTAAATGTTTAATATATATTTGATCAATTAAAAGTGAAAAGCACTACCTAAATTGGATGTTTATACTACTATTTTAAGGGCAAGTGTCTTCACATTTCAGAGAAAAATTATTTCCCACTGTACTTCCATTTGACTACAGTTTCATAATTGGCTTTGGTTCCAAAAGAATTTTGAACAATGTAATTCAAGCAAATGATTTAAAACTCATTTTGATTTTATTTATATCTCATAGTAGTTAACTATGATTAATTATGGACAATTTAAGATTTCTTTTGGTCACACAAAAGATCTTATGTTTCTACTAGATTTCCTGACCTGTGTGAAAATCATAACATTTGGGCCAATAAGTGGTTAGTGCAGATGTGCTGAGAAAGTAAATGGTGGACTCTAAACACATTGCATATACATTTATCAATTTCCTAACTCCACTTAATTTCATAGTAAAGAAGAAATGAAATAACATGTATTAATGAAACTATCTTGCCTCATATTTCCCAATCTTATATTTCATTTGGGGGGAAAAATTGTGTTTCTTTTTAACCAGTATAGAAAAATGTTATATAAAGAGCCATAATCACACTGGGTGCTGGAGCCTGTTTAAGTTTGGAGGTATAACAGAAAATCAATTCCTTAAGCATAAATATATTCTTAAATGTTTGGCCTTTTTTATTTCTAATTAAAGTAGGTTAGTAACTCACATTTTGCAGACCAATTCGGTTATGTATAAAAACATAATATATATCAATTTATTTTCTTTTTGTCATAAAAACTGTCTCTATGGTTTTGAGATTTCCCCTCCAGGCAGGCAAGGAGACTCTGGCCCATGTAGTACATAGGTATAGCTCCATGTATTAGGAACTCAAACTCAGAAGCCCAGGACTAAATATACCATGTCTCTCTCTCTCTCTCTCTCTCTCTCTCACACAGTCTTTCATTCTATACTTAGGTAAAACTACAAGGATGAAAAAAAATCAGAAGTTTCCATTGAGATTTTTACAATCAGATAATGTTTTAGCAACTTGTGATCAGCAATTAATTTTACTGTATTACCCATCAAAGAACCAATGATCTTTTATTTTTCTGCCATAAAGAAAATGAATTATTCTTTATATTCCACCTGTATAAAGCACAAATGTGATACAGTTATTTACAGTACAAAATGCTATAATATGAATGTAAAGAATGAGAAAATGTATTTTTGCATGAAAAGAGTACTTGCAAACTTGCTTATTATCTCAGGAAAAAAAATGAATGATCATATATGTAAAAATTGGTAAACTATAAGTTGGCTATATTTTCTTGTAAGTTTTTTTTAGGGGAGTATTTAAATCAGAAGAAAAAAGGATCCTAGTAGTCTTAAGTTTTCTCTCAAGTATGCTATATATTCCTGTCTGTGAGTCTACAATCAACTACAATAAAAATGAAATTAGCATGCAAGCAAGGACCAAACCCCAGCTCTTCAGTGAGAACACATTAATTGTTGGAACACAGAGGCAATAGATAAATACTTGGAATACAAACATTTCTAAACCTGGTCTCAAGGGGGAAAAGATTTTCATGAGGTGACAGTGGCATTTAAACATTCATTTGACTTATTTCAATTTTCCTTGTTAAATCATTGCAATGATTGCATGGAGGAAAAATGGGTATTTTTGAAGAATTGCTTATTCTACTTTCAATTTTTGAAAATTGAGGGAATTAAAATATTACTTTTTAAAATGCATAAAAGTATCTTAACTGTAATTATATTTTCATTTGCTTTGTTATAATAGCATGCATATCAAATATAAAATGCATTTATGAAAACTTTTGTAAAAAATAAAGATTTTTCATTTCTCAAAAATTGCCTCTGATCACTATTTTATATGCTTATATAACATAATTCCTGTGTGGGAATATATTTGGCAGTCAACAATCGTGGTGCTCATGCCACCAGAGGATCCACCGATACCACCAACCAGCAGACTTGATGTCATCTACGTCCTCTCCAAGTTTCCCCAAATTCCAGAGTCTTATCATGCAGCTGGGGCACTCCTTTGCTCAGGCTTCTGCTGAAACTGTCCCCATCATCAAATATGTCCCTGATTCAAATAATTTTTAGACTTTTAAAAGAGCACATAACAAGGCAAATCCATCATGATAGCTATGAAAACAGTTCCTTGTCGTTTAGTCATATACAAATTATTGGGTACACTTTCCTAAAATGGTAGATGCTGCTTGATCTAAGGTATGCAGATTCTGCCTTCTCCACCTGCGATGTGTTTGCTTAGTCCCTTTTTACTCTCAACGCTACTTGTGTAATTTGCAGTACCCTCCTCTGTTATCCAGAATAGTACACTACTTACTTAAATAGTCTTGGTGTTCCCACCCCAGCTTCCTCAAGTTTCACCATCCATATTTCAGCCAGACACACTTTCTAAATTGAAAATCTGGTCACATCACTTTCCTGTTCAATATTCCTTCAATGAATTCCCACAGTTTTCACAATAAAATTCAGAGTGCTTAGTTCTGCACACGAGGACTCTCTCTCTTCTCCTGCACCTTCTCCTTGAAGCCTTGGCTCTAATTACAGCCCTTACTTTTCATAGTGACCTAAACACCATTGGAGAATGCCCACCCTCTGTTCTTTACAAAATTATGTTTTGATGATTCATTATATATTAAGTTGTCACAAAAGTTTCTAAGAGCAGATTTTATATTTAAAACATTCGGAGTGATTTTCTTTTTTTTCTTTGTGTGTGTGTGTGTGTGCCAGGGATTGAACTCACAACCTCGCGCCTGCCAAGTAGGCCCTTAGGCCACTGAGCTAAATCCCCAGCCCTATTTTTTTGAGACAGGGTCTCACTATGCATTTCATGTTGGCCTTGAACTCACTTTGTAGCCCAGGCTGGTCTCAAACTCACAACGATTCTCCTGCCTCTGCCTCCCGAGTGCTGGCATTAAAGGCGTACGCCACCACACCCGACTTGTATGTGCTTACATTCACACACATAACATTGGGGTCTTACAAAAATATCCCTAAGTTTTTTTGTAATTTCATTTCTACAAGCTGCATTTTCAATGATGTGAAATACTATTTTTTCGTAAAATAAGAAGATGGCTATTGTTATGCTTATCACATACAGCCCAACTGTTCCACCTGGGTGCATGGAGAGAAAGGGAGGCCAACCCTATTTCTTCTCAATTGGCGGGGCACATTTGAGTCCCAAGGGGTGCCCCTCTGGATCCGCTATGATCACAAGGGCACCTAGATGTCCAGGAAACAGGCACAGGCTAAGGGGTTCTGCCTGTCCTTGAGGAGAGATCTGGAGTCCGAGACTTCGGAAGGCTTGGTTAGATTCACGGGTACCATCTCCCCGCAGTAAACGGCTGGAGGCCACCCCATTCCTCCTTGACCTGCCTGTACGGAGGGAGGCTGGCCTAGCCTGCTGCCCTGTGCTCTGAGATCTGAGGCCTGGGTAGAGCTGATAGAGGGCAGTGAAGGCATCAGAGCGGTTCTTGGGCCTATTGGCCTAACAAGGAAATCAAAAGTAAAGTAACCTCCTGGACAGAAACAAACGAAACCACCTTTTCCCAGAGAAACTGGGCCCATCCTAGTGGGCCGCCTCTAGGGGGCGGGGCCGCTGCCCCAGTCCTCCGCCTTCCCAGAAGCCCTCGCGCGGACTCGCTGGATAAAAAGGCGGGAGCGCGGCCCAGGCGCCCGTGCTAGGGGTCGCCTGTAGGGTGTCAGGGTGTGAGGCTGTGTCTCCGGCGGCCACGCCTAGGCCTTGTCTCGGACTGTGCTTGGCTTCCTCAGGAAGTCGACGAGGCAGACCGTCGAGGCCCTAGAGGCCGTCGAGGCCTGGGGGTGGCATGGCGTTGTGGCCGCTACGAGTCTATACTCGCAAGAAGCGAGAGGGCCAGAGACTCAACCTCACCCCGGCGCTGGACTTCGGGCCGGCCGAGGCAGCCCCGCCACGTCCGGGCCCACGGCCTCCCACGGCGCTTCGCGGGGCGCGCCTCGGGCCCACACAGGCCCGGAGCCTCCCGGGCTGCTGCCCTCGCACAGGCCGCGCCTTGGCGGGCCCGCAAGGGAAGGGCAAAGGGCGCGGCTTGCCGCAGATAGCCGAGAAGGCGGAGTGGGGCGGGCCAGGAGGCGGCAGCGGCGGCGCGGAGCCTCCGAGGTGCGTATCCCTGAGCGGCGGCCACTGAGTTTATTTCTCCGAAAACTTCCAATTTCATGGGCCAGTTGTAGCTTCTCTTAATTATGAGTCAATAAAGAAAATTAGTAGGATAGTCTCATTTTGCACTGCTTAGAATAGAACTGTGATTTGATTTCAGGTTGAAAAACCAAACCAAAAAAAAAAAAAAAAAAACCCTGGGGATTGAACCCAGGTCCTTCACACTGAGCTACATTCCCAGCAGTCAGTCACTAAGTGGGTGGGCACCAGCTTGAGATCGTCCTGTCTCATCCGCCCAGAGTGGTAGAATTACAAGCATGCACCCCTGTGCCTGGTGAAGGTTGTTTTTGGTTTTTGGTTTTTGTCTTTCGTTTTTATGGAGAAGTTGAAGGTGTACACTCGGTGGTAAATTAAAAAGGGTACCCAGCCTTCATAGCAGTTTGGGTATTGGTGCAGATTATCTGATCCTTACTTCTCCCTAAATCTTTGCAAACTGGACAGAGACATGGAGAGTCAAGCCCAGATAGTGCGAACTAACAGTGTTGTTTGTTTGTTAGCACTCAGTTAAGAGATTCGGGAGAGAAAAGTCTGCGAGAAAGTAACACTTGCGAAGAGACCCAGAATGAGTTTGCTCCATTGAGCGTATGTATGTTTCTGCCCTTGGTTACTTGTAGAGATGTACAGTAGTTGATGTGCCTTCCAGTGAAAGAATAAAATGATCTTCGTTCAGTAGACACAGCTTAGATTTCTAGTATTTTTGAAGACATTGACATGTTCTTGCAAAGCCTTTGAACTTCTCAGAGGTAGATAGCTGTACACGTTCACTTTTTTTCTTTAAAGTATTGGAGAGAAGTGTGTTACTCATTTCCTGTGACAGATTTAAAACTTAAACTTCTTTGTGTTTTGGTAGCATTTAAACACTGTAAAGCCGTTTTCACATTTTTCCATTTTTTTTTTCATTAACCACTAGAAACATGATTCATTACTAAGGGTTCGGTATGTTACAGAGCATTTCAATATTCATTCATTAAAATATATAACTTCTTGATGTGATGTATTTACTATGAATTCTGTGTGCTATTTTACAGCTCTACAATAGTAATTTGGGGAAACTCATTTTTAAAACTTGTGACTGTGGCACTAATTTAAGCTTGACAGTTAAGTCCTAGAGTTTTATAGCTTACAGATTCTACTACAACATGTTTTTGAGGGTTGCCAGTTCAACATAAAGCATTTTGGTGGGGGGGGCGGTTTCACCGGGGATCAAACTTACAACCTCACACCTGCCACCTAAGTGTTTAAGCCACTGAGCCAAACTCCCAGCCCTAGTTTTTTGAGGCAGGTTCGCACTATGTAGCTCAGGCCGGCCTTGTGCTTGTGTTGTAGCCCAAGCCGGCCTTGAACTCACAACACTCCGCCTACCTCAGCCTCCTGAGTGCTGGGATTGAAGGCATACGCCACCATGCCTGGCTCAACATAAAGCATTTTTAAAAAGAATTTTATTCTGTATTTTAACAGTACACAGGAAAGTGTTCCTTGCAGATGGTTCTACTATGCAAAAAAAATCATTTTAAAAGTTTATTCTTTTGTATATTTCCTTTTGCTTTTTTCTGTGCTTTTAAAACATTTTAGAAGTTGGTATTATATATTCCCCTAATATTAAGTATCACCAAAAATACGATTTTTAGTATTTTAGCTTGTAGTTATATATACTGTAATTTATATAACTATTCCTGAGATTGGGAAACAGAGTGCTTCCAAAGTATGCCTGTTGTAGATACCAGTAGACATCCTGCTGCTGAGGGTTTTTTTGTGTATGTATCTCAGATTGTTACCCTGAAATAAATACTTCGTGATAGATCAAAAGGTGGATTGTAGCCGGGCGTGGTGGCACACGCCTTTAATCCCAGCACTCGGGAGGCTGGGAGTTCGAGGCTGGCTTGGTCTACAACGCGAGCGCAGGGCCGGCCTGAGCTACATAGTGCGACCCTGCCTCAAAAAACCAGGGCTGGGAGTTTGACTCAGTGCCTTAAGCACCTGCCCTGGCAGGCGCGAGGTTGTGAGTTCAATCCCTGGTGCCGCAAAAAAAAAAAAAAAAAAAAAAAAAGGTGGATTGTGTTTAAAGTTTTTGATTCATGTTGGTAAGTTGACAAAATTTTTCACCTTGATAGGTTGTTCAATAGAAACTGCTTAGCTTTCTAGTATTTTTGAAAACATTGATAGGTGTCATAAATGTGAAATGATAGTTATAGTGAGTGTTACAAAAGAGAGACTGACTTGAGTGTAATTAATTGAATTTAGCTAGGTGAAAAGTAGCGTATTTTTTTTCCATATCTTTGAATGCTTGTAAAGTTGGTCCTTTTTTTTTCTTAAGTTATTGGCTATTTTTATTTCTTTTTTTCATGTGTGAAATATCCACCCATTATGTATTTCCATATTTATGTATCTTTTAGTTTTAATGCTTTAGACTTGTCAGTCTTTTTTTATTTGCCTTCATATTTAGTTGTTTTTTGGTTTGTTTGTTTGTTTGTTTGTTTTTTGTACTGGTGATCAAACTCACAGCCTTGCACCTGACAGGCAGGCACTGTGCCGCTGAGCTATATCCCCAGTTATATTTAGATTTTAAAAAGCCCTTCTTAAATGATCAGAAAAATATTAAGCTTTATCTTTTACTTACTAGTTTATCTCACAACACTGAGTTAGGTAGTACAATGTATTGTTGATTCCCAGGATATGTTCCTAGTATTGTTTTAATTATTTTGAGATTTTACTGTTGAATAACAGGTTACATCTGTGATCAGTTAGCTGAAAGTATATATTATAGGTATAAAACCAATGCACAAGGATGACATTAGTTATTCATTCTCCAAATAACCAGTGTGATATGAAAATAGTCAATCTCTTAATTTTTGCTCTTTCTTATTGCACATAGGAGTCAGTGACTGATGACCTCCAGGTTGACAGTAGTTCATCGAATAGTGAGCTAGTATCAGGTAAGACTATCAGATTGAACTTCCTCAGCTTTCTCTTTCCTCCAAACATAAGCATCCATGGGTATTCTCTACAGCTTTCCATTTCAGTGGAAGAGGTGTCTTTACCCTAGTGTGTGAATTCTTCTGACCATGCTCTGGACCTCATCCTCAAAACCTATAAACACACACTAGTAAATGTGAAATTATAGTTCTAATGAGTGTTAAGAGACTTGTTTGAGTATAATTAATTGAATTTAGCTAGAGAGATTAGGGAATATTTCTGTGAGAGAATGACAATTGAATTGAGATCTGAAAGAGAGTAGAAATTATGCAAAGAGATGAAGGAAGAGAAATCCAGGCAGGGGGAATAGTATGTGCAGAGACTTAAGGTGGGAATAATGATTCCATGTTCAGTGAAAGAAAGCCAGTGTGACTAAAGTACAAAGAGTAGCAGGAAGTATGAGTCCAAGACAATATTAGACAACCAGGTAGAGGCTTTGCATAACCTTGTAGACTGCGGCATCAGAGATACTGATGTTTATCCTTAGAGCAGAAGGAAGCTATTAACGTCTTTCAAATAGGGAGTGATATGATCCATTTAGTTTCACGTTTCCAGTGCCTTTAAGATGTCTAGCAATGTCAAACGTGCAGGTGATTATAGAAGGCTAATGATAGGAATTTTTGAGCTATCCACATATTGGTACAATTGAAGTTATTTTTGAAAACAAGAAAGAATGCTATTAGCACACCAGAAATACAGAGGACTTAAAAGCAGATGAGATTTGAATTGACGAATATATCAAAAGCACAGGGAAAAGTATCACCAAAGATATTCCAAGCTCTTGGCCAAAAAATCATAATAAAGGGGCCCTGAAGGGATTATCAAGGTGATGGATTAAAAACTACTGTACACTTGAAATACCTCCTCCCTTTTTTCTCATCCCTTTCTTGTATTAGAAACACTGGAAGCTACCAGTACCTGCTACCAGGATAAAACCTGAGAACTACTCCCAAGTAAAGCAGAATCTAGTGATTTTGTAGCATATTAAAGGAATAATTTGGAATTTCATATTTACTGTGGAAGATTGAACATTGGCATTTACTCCTTTTTTGAAGATCCTCTAAAATAGCAATAAAAGCATAAAAAAGTTGTGAATCCATAGATGAGGAAGAGATAAAAGAGTTTGGAGTCTAGAAGGTAGATGGATGGATTATAATTGATTTAACCTGAGAGGCTGAAAGCTAGTTTCCTAGAGAAGGGACAAACCAAGAAGCAAATTGACTCAGACTGTAGGTTCAGGAATTTGAAGTCTCACATATTCCTGAAGAAATGGGTGATATTGTTGAAAATAAGGCTTTTGGAAATCTTTCCAAGTGACAGTTAAGTGCCTTGATCCACACTTGTAGTAAGGCACCTACCCTTCTGCCCACCCCAACACTCTGAGGACATTGAAGTAAAGGGACTGGACTCAGATGCTGCAGGCTGCTTAAGGCCAGAGTACTATATTGAAAACTAGCACTGGCAAGAGAAAGAAGGAAATTAATTGAAAGTCTATATACTTAGTGGTTAAACCCCTGGACCCCTTGTCTCTCTCAGGTAGACAGGAAGACCTGTATTGTGGCATTAATGGCCTGCTGCCTAAGTACCCTTCACTAAGCCCAGCTTTTCCTAGGTCCCATTTACAATGCCATTTTGGTGCTTAATTTTTAACAGTAAAGAATTATCAGGTATTTGAAGTAAGCATTTAAAAAAAAGAGATACTAAATAAAAAGAAACTCGAAGGACATAGACAATGAAAACCATAATTTGGTTAATGTCCTCAAGGTAATGGGAAAATGTGTCCATGAAACAAGTGCAGGCTGGCTGTTACAAAAAGAAGCAGTCAGAGAACAAAAAGAATTTTTTGAAACTTAAAATACAAAATAAAAAAAAATTCCATCGAATTAGATGATAAATTTAAGGAAACAATTCAGACAATTGAACAGACATCAAAGAGAAGGTAAAAATAGTGGCAGTGATGGCACCATTATGTGAACATATACAAAAACCACTGAATTGTACTATAAGAGGTTGACTTAAAGTGGCATGTGAATTATGTCTAGATAAAACTGTTATTTTTAAAATAATAATTAGGTGAGTCTAAGAATTCTAACATCTGAAAAATAGTAGTTCCCAACATTATAGAATAAATACAAAGGAAATTATTAAGCACATGAAACCAGAAATGTTTTTAGAATTAAAAATAATCATGAGTGTACATATTGAAAAAGTCTTTTTGCAGCACCAGGGATTGAACTCACAGCCTCACGCCTGCCAAACAGGCACTTAAGTCACTGAGTCAAACTCCCAGCCCTGCTTTTTTGAGGCAGGGTCGCACTGTGTAGCTCAGGCCGGCCTTGCGCTCGTGTTGTAGCCCAAGCCGTCCTGGAACTCACAGCGCTCCTCCTACCTCAGCCTCCCGAGTGCTGGAATTAAAGGCATGCGCCACCACACCCGGCTTTGAAAAAGTCTTTGAGATTATGCACAGTAAGAATGGAGATGTGGAGATCCAAGATGAGATGGTATAAACTGTTATGCTATTGCCATACATGAAAAAGATCCACACCAAGATGCAATATTATATAATCTGAAAGTCCTCAAAGAGAGAAATTCTTCATTCATCTAGAGAAGAAAAAATCAGTTGCAAATAAGCAATCAAGAGTGTGATGACATTGATCTAGGCTCATGATTGTAATCCCAATGCTCTGGATGACTGAAGCAGGAGAATCAAAATCGCAAGTTCAAGTTCTGCCTGGGCAACTTAACAAGACCCTGTCTCAAAAAATAAAAAGGACTGGGCATGTAACTCAGTGGTAGAGCATCCCTGAAAAAGATACATATATGTAAAACTTTGGATTGCTGCCCAAAAGCAACTCCAAGAGGAAGCCAGAACATGATGGGAGTGTGGAGGGGATGCTTTTAAAATTCTGAAGAAACCTGATTTTGCAGAGGCAGGATGGCTCTCCCACCCAAAATTTGATTTGGCTTTCAGGACTGGTGATGTCATCTACCCACCAAGATGGTATGAAATACTTACTCATACAGTGAAAAGGGATGGCTCCTATGCAATCCTGAAAATGCTTGAGAAGGCAGGGAAGGGACACTGGCCTGGACTTCTAATGGTGGTTAGCTGGTGGGACTGGATTGTGGTTTCCATATGTGCTTTGAACTTCGAACCACCAAAAGATGAAGCACTAAGGGTCTTTTTTTTTTTTTTTCCAGTTTTCCCAGATGTAGGGCAGAGGGTGAAGAGGGAAAAGTAAGGTTTAAAAACTGTCATATACCAAAAACTGGGATCAGTTTCTCGAACATACTAATTTAGAATTCTGTACCCAACTAGTCATTCGACTGTGAAAATAACATTAAAAAAAAGCTACGTAAAAAAACATACAAAAATAAAAAAGGAGAGCAGGGAGAAAATTAATGTGAAATAATGGAATCCAAAAATCAAAGATTTTAATATAGGAAATATGTGAAAGAATTTGTTAGGATAATGATAAAGAAAAAGACGTCTGTAACATATTGAGATTTAGCCTACCTAAATTTCCGCAAGTGAATTAAGAGCTCCAATAGCAGTACTTCTTTAACAAAGAAAAATAGAAAAAAGTATAGACAGAAAAAGAGTAGAAGAGAAAGGAAGAAGAGAAGGAAGAGGGAAAGTCATGGAAAAAACAATGTAGAGATAACCTAATGTTTTTTAAGATATCAAGAGGAGATTTATACTTTTGCAAAATTGAGATGAAATGGTGATAAGTACTTAGAAAACTAATTTTAAAATTAGGTAATGAATTACTCAAAAGAAAAAAAGTATTAACAATAGGTTTTGGGTATAGTTCATAGTATCTGAATCAACTGAATATATTTCAACAGTCACAATAATAGAAGTGTTGAATACATTTACTTTAGAAATGTGTAAGAGGTTAAAAAAAGGGTAAAAATCATAGTCTGTAGAAACTAGGGAATTATAATAGAAAGCTATGAAATAAGCACAATTTTTGTTGTAAGCTTTGTAGAACTATTTGAGTTCTTTAAAAAATACTGTATAATTTGATAAAATCACATTTACATTTCTAAGTTGTAAGGCCAGGAACACCACCATACTTATACAACATGAACGTTTTTTTTTTTTTTCTCTACCTAACTAGATGATGAGTACAGAGCTTTCCTTATTTCTGAGCGTCACTCGAGTTCTGGGATTTGGTGGAAGGGGTAGCTATGCTGTGAATGGTATTCAGGAAATTTTGAGAGATGAAAGGCAAGACAGATATAATAACACAAGTGAGAAGGGTGAAGACAGACTAAAAATTGAAAAGGTAGCAAGGACAGGGACAGGTCACTCTAAGGCAGTGGTGGTGAACCTATGGCACATGTGTTATGTTTTTAAGACAAAAGATGTTAATGCATGAGTTCTAAACTAAAACTTCACAATTTAATTGCAGTGTTGGCATTTTTTCAATAAGTAAGAGAGTTTTGGGTTATAGTTTGGGCACTTGGTCTCTAAAAAGTTTGCCATTACTCCTTTAAGGCATTTAGATAGAGGTAGTGAAGGATGCTTACAGAAATAACCTACTTTTGACAGCTGAGAAGGTCATCATTTTTAACAGAGGGGTAGTGAGGTGAGGGGCCAAGAGTTGGTTAGTTTTAGGATTTACATTAAGGACTATGGTCCATTTAGATTTAATTTTTTATATGATGGTATTTTATAGTATTTTATATGATATATATTTTATATATATTTTACATATTTTTATGTGATACTATTTTGTAGTATTACACTGTGATTGTAAATTTTTGTTCTGGTTTGCACATAGATAGCCAGTTGCTCTAGCACAGTTTGTATAAGAGGTTATCCTTCCTCTACTAAATCGCCTTTACATCTTGATCAAAAATCAATTGCTTATATATGTATGAGTCTGATACAGTCTATCTGTTCAGTTCCTTTGATCTGTTTGTGTAGGCTCATTGTTTTTTGAATGAAATAACTAGACTCACCTTTTCCTTTCCTTAGCTAGTTAGCTTGCAATTAGTAAATCACTTATGTATGGAACTTGGATTTTTGAGTCAAGAATCACAATTGAACCAAAAGAAAAATGAGTAAGTCATAAAACTTTAAAAAATAATGGAAGATCATAATGCATTTTATTAAAATCAAAATAATTATTTTCTAAGATTCAAATAGTTTGTAATATGATGCTTTTGCAGTTGTATGTAGAAGCAGCTTTTTACCTCTTAGTATACAGCTGCATGTACATTTTTATACATTTGAAATCTTATTGTTCCAAGTCTGTATTCTATTGAGATACTTTACCCTTTCTGTTTTTTTTTTTTTTTTATGTTACAGGACCAAGTTTACAACGTGATACTTCCAGTTCTCTTCTGAGCTATTCAGCAACAGAGTCTTCTACAGAATACAGCAATGCCGAAGAAAATTTAAGTAGCTTCTCATCACCTGAACTGTTCAGAGGGTCAGATTATTTGGGTGAGAATTTAATTTCAGCCTGAATTTACCTCATTATATAAATTGTTCTTTTGTCTTCAGATTCTCCGATGAGTAAATGTTCTTTTGAGAAAACATACTTCTTTTCTTTACCAATACTTCTCTCCCTTGACCATTACCACTGTGTTCCATGTGTAGTCACATCGAACTACAGAGCAATTGCCCACAGATCAGAGAAGGGTGAAAAAAATGTCATTTAGCACTTATACGTAATACACACCCAATTATTAATCAATTTTATATGTAATGTAAACTTCTTCTGAGTTATGGGTTATTTTATTTCATGTATTTCTCTTAGTTTTCAGCATATAACTTAAATATTAACTGGTCACATCTACAAAAACATTACTATTTATTGTACTTACAACTAAGGGTATTTGTGGGTGGTGACAAACTGACTGCATACTTTACAACTTTCTGCAGTGGCATAAAATAGATTTTTCATTTCTTCTTCTTTTAAAAAAAAAATAAAGCCATAAGGACAAAGTAAATATGAAAGAAGAAAACAAAGTTTGGAAAGCCAGAGATCAGATAGTTTGATATAGCAGAAAGACAAATCCTAAATCAATAATATAAATATTACACAAATAAGCCAGTTTACACCATAGTGTCCCAGAAAATGTTAAAATTTGGCTGTACCAAATACTTCTAAAAAGTTATGTCAAAAACGTGGCAGAGCTGACCTGAGCTACATAGTGCGACCCTGCCTCAAACAACCAGGGCCGGGAGTTTGGCTCAGTGGCTTAAGCGCCTGCCCTGGCAGGCGCAAGGCTGTGAGTTCAATCCCCGGTGCCGCAAAACAAAAAAAAAAAAAAAAAAAAAAAAA
>RJWM01000104.1:100014-141689 GCA_004363535.1 Dasyprocta punctata | reverse complement strand
ATACTCTTTGGCTTTGGGGGTGGCCAGGTAATTTGCTTTGTGCAATAGGATATCAGTGAACAAAAGAAAACCTTTGAAACATACTTAAATGGAAGGAGTCTCCACTTATACTTATGCCATCATTATGGGAAAAATATATCTTAATTAGCTTCTGCTCCTCTTGAGAGACCCCAGAATAAGACGGACAAAGAAGATCAACCCCAGGCTACCTCCTGACTCCGCAGAGCTGCTCCAGATGTCCTGCAGACCTGTAACCTGAAGCAGAGCTGCCCGAGCCAACCAGCAGACATAGAACAGTAACTAAATGCTTTTTATTTTCAGCCACTGAGATTTGGCAGTTGCTTACAGCAAAGGCTGACTGACTGGTGCAGTTATGTACTGAGGACAGAGGAGAAGAATTTAAATGAAATTGCAAATCCTGATTGTGAGGACTGCTCCTATTCCCACCCTGACCCAACACCTCATTTCTCTGCTCAGCTTCCAGAATACTGGCATCCAAACATGAACCTGCTCTACAGAAGAATGGAAGATTCTTTCCTGAAGAACCTGAGCAGTCCAAAAAAAAATATCTAAAGATACTGACCTTCTTAGTTCTTCAGTGAAACTGTTCACTCAGAACATTACAGTGAAGTCAACTACTTGACAAGGCCTGTGTAGGCCGTAGGGATTACATAGCCTTGTAGGTCTCCTTTTTAAATATGGTCAAAAAAAAATATCTAAAGATACTGACCTTCTTAGTTCTTCAGTGAAACTGTCCACTCAGAACATTACAGTGAAGTCAACTACGTGACAAGGCCTGTGTAGGCCGTAGGGATTACATAGCCTTTTAGGTCTCCTTTTTAAATATGGTCAGAGACCCAGGGATCACCAGGAAATGATCCTTTAATGTTGGAAAATCCTGTAACACTAAAAGTAGAATCCACATTAAAAATCCTCTACATTAAAAAGCAGAATATAATACGGAAATAGCATCAGCAAAATGTCATCATAGGGAGCCCTGGACCTTCTTTCTCCCCATGGATGCACTGATTCAACAACAACTTATGGTCTGATTCTCTTTGTGAGAAATCCATAGACTAATGGAGGGGTTCCTACACTAGCCAAGCATAGAACTAGCCACCTTGAAATCAGTAGGAAAGTTCAAGATGTCATATTACTATATAACACCTACCTCTGGCACAGCATCATGTAATTGGTAGAAAACTTCTAGGTCCTATGTGTTCTCCCAAAGGGTTGTGGGGAGGAAGGGATATATACTCAGTGTTTTAAGTTTTCTGAGAGATGCCTGATGGACTGACTACTTTCTCATTATGTTTCTGAGGAACAAACCAACTTAGTCTAGCATGTATTTGCCATATCCCTCTTCCCAGTGCAAAGTGAGTAGGCAAAAAACCCAGATCCCACATTACCCCCGGAAAGGGAAGAGTTAGACCGTGTGTCCAATATTCTTTTCCAAGGGTTTCCCATAGGACTCCTGCTGTCTTACCTGACTCAGAGCCCTGACATGACCCAGTATGCTCTACGTGACGGAGGACTGCTAAGAACAAAGACATTGGTATGGCTGGCATTGTAGCACATGGCTGGAACCCCGGCACTTTTGAAGGCTGAGGCAGGGGGATTCCAAGTTCAAATTCTGCTGGTCAGTTTAGCAAGATCTTGTCTCAATAAAGGGGCTGGAAATGTAGCTTAGTGGTAGAGTGTCCCTGGGTTTCATCATCAGTACCACGTATACACAAAACAAATAAGCATATATATAATATATATAAAATATATATATGAATATATAAAATACATATAACACACACACATATATATGCTTAGACTTAGCACAAAATTTGATTCCTGAACAATGTCTTAGCTGTTTGGCAAGGGTCTTCTCACACAAAGCCAGCCCTTGAGTCTAGGATAGGTTCTTATTTTTTTCTAATGTACAGATACCAGCATTGAGATGGTATAGAATACAAAGAATACAAAGACAGAGAAACATATTGCAAATATAAGAACAAGATAAAATGCTTAGAAAGCAACCCTAATGAAATGAAAATGGAAGGATTATCTGACAACCAATTCAAAATGGTCATCACAAGCCATGTGTGGTGGTGCATGCCTGTAATCCCAGCTCTTGGGAGGCTGAGGCAGGAGGATCATTGTGAGTTTGAGATCAACTTAGGTTACAAAGTAAGCTCAAGTCCAGCCTCAACTGCATTGTGAGACCTTGTCTCAAAAAAGATAAAATAATCATCACAAATACCCTCAAAGCTGAAGAGAACGATTTATGAACAAAGTGAAAATTTCAACAAAGAGGAAGTTTTATTAAGAACCAAGCAAATTTTGGAGCTAAATAACATAATAACAGAAATGAAAAATTCATCAGGTTCAGCAGCAGACTGGATTAAGGATAAAAAAACTAACTTAAAGATAGGTCATTTAAAGTCATATAGTCAGAGATACAACATGAAAAATAATAAAAATAGCTTAAGAGACTCATGGGACACCCTCAAGCAGACCTATATATGCCTTACTAGGATTCTGGAAGAGAAGAAGGGAGAAGGGACCAGAAAGTTTATCCAGAGGGATAATGGCTAAAAATATCCCAAATTTGAGAAATGAAATGAATGTCCAAATACTGTATAGAAATCCCAGTGGATCCCAACTAAGAATTCAAATAAGCCACACTGAGATACACTACAGCCAAACAAAGAGTGAATTTCAAAAGCAGCAAGAGAAATGACTTGACATGTATAAGAAAACTTCTATAAAAGTAGCACTGAATTTCTCCCCGGAAACCTTACAGGCCAAAAGGGAAAGAGACAAAGTATTCCAAGTGCTGAAAGGGACATTTTCAACCAAGAGTACTATACTTTTCCAAACTGTGTTTCAAAAATGAAGGGAGAGACGAGGACTTTCCTGGAAAAAAGCTGAGGGAATTTATCATTAGACTTACCTTATAAGATGCTGCAGAGCTTCAAGTTGAATCTCAAGGACACTAAAACATACAAACATGTGAAAATATAAAACTTTTGCAAATTTATAGGCAAATACAGAGCACTCATATTACAATAGTGGTGGGAAAATTACTTTTAATTCTAATATAAAGTTTAAAAGTATTTAAAATGACTATAAAATATGATAACATAAAATAAAATATGTAAATTGTTAAATAAGTAACAAAGTGTAATAGGGGAGTAAAAGTAATTTTTGTGTACTTGAAATTGTTATCAGCTTAAAATAGACTATAATAGCTGCAAAAAAACCACATAGACTATAATAACTACATGAGAATTTATGTCTCAAGGTCACCACAAAGAAAATACATACAGAATATACACAAATGGAAGAGAAAAAGGTGTCAAAGCATATTGGTACCCCCCAAATCAGTGAAAAACAAATGAATACAGCAATAGAGTAGAGAGTGACAAAATCACTACAAAATAGACTTTAAATAAAAATACATGAGAGATACAGAAGGTATCTTATAATGTATAATGGTAAGTGGTCAATATAAGGATAAATGATTTTGGATCAGTTCACCAGGAAGATTTAACAATTATATATATGCACCCAACATCACGATACCTAAATAAAAATTGACAGAACTGGAGGGAGAAGTAGACACCAATGCAATAATATTATGAGACATCAGTGGCCACTTTCAACATTGGACAGAACATGCAAGCCAGAATGGGAAAAAATCTGTCTGAGGATTAATATCTAGACTGCACAAAGAACTAAAACAAAATACCTACCAAAAAATCGAATAGCCTAATGAGTAAATGGGCAAATGAATTGAACAGACACTTCTCAAAAAAAAAAGAGACCAGTAAATATATTTTTAAAGAGCCAGCATCTTCAGCCTTTGGGGAAATGCAAATCAAAACTACATTGTGGTTCTATCTCACCCCTGTCAGAATGGCTATCATCAAAGATACAAAAAACAGTAAATTCTAACCTGTATATATGTATATGTAAGATAACTAAAAAGAATACTGCTGAATGTATTCATTATTGAGAAAGAACAATTAATACTCATATGATTAGATCAATCTAGCATGTCTATATCTGTTAATGTAAGAAACCATTTTAAAGATAATGATGCGCAATATTGCAACCATTGTCAAGCTTCTATCTACCGGTTGTGTAAACCTGCAATGTTGTGTATTTACTCTAGTCGTTTGCTTGTCTCTTTTGCTTGTTGTTTTTATTATATATGTTGTCTTTTTTTGTTGAAAAAAAAACACAGTAAATTCTGACAAGGATGCAGGGAAAAAGTAACCTTCCTACACTGCTGGTGGTAATATAAATTAGTATACTCCTATGGAAACCAGCATGAAGGTTCCTCAAAAAACTAAAAGTAGAGCTACCACTTGACTCGGTTATACCATTCCTTGGTATATCCTTAAGGAATTAGAGTCAGTATACTACAGGGATACTTGCTATCTGTGTTTATTGCAGCACAATTCATAATAGCCAAGATAGGAAATCAGCCTAGGTTCCTTTCAGCAGATGAATGGATAAAGACAATGTATATATAGTACAGTGAAATATTATTAGCTATAAAGAAGAATGAAATTTTGTCATTTGTAGGAAAATGGATGGCTATCATTAGGACCCCAGGTAGCCAAAACAGTCTTGTGAAAGGTCAAAGCAGGGGTACCACATTTTTTAATTTCAAAAGGTAGTGCAAAGATATAGTAATTAAAACACTATGTTACTATCATTCTGCCATCAAAACAGTGTGGAACAGAGATACACCAATCAAACAGAATAGAAAGCCAAGAAATAATGCTGTGCATGTGTAATCAAAAGATCTTTGACAGAGTGCTAAGAGTACACCATGAGGAAAAGATAACCTTTTCCACAAATATTGTTAATAAATCTAGATATCTATATGCAAAAGGATGAACTTAGATGTTTATACTATATACAAGAATCAAGTGAAAATGAAGTCAAGACTAAAATATCAGACCTGAAACTGTAAAACTCCTAAAAAATAGTGGAAAAGTGACATTTTTCTTAGCAATGATTTTTTTTAATGTGATACCAAAAGTATAGGTTAAAAAACAAATAGACAAGTAGTACTATATAAAACTAAAAAAGCGTCTTCACAGCACAAGAATCAACAGTAAAAATGACGAACTACAGAATTAGAGGAGACATTTGCAATCTATCAGATAAAGTGATTAAACTATGTAAGAAACTTGTATAACTCATAGCAAAGCAAAACAAAATCAATAACCTGATAAAAATGGGCAAAGAACTTTAATACACATTTCTCCAAAGACATAGAAATGGCAAACAAGTATGTAAAAAACTGCTGAGCATCACTAATCATCAGCAACATGCAAATCAAAAACCATGAGATAGCATCTCACAAGTTAAAATGGTTACTGTAAAAAATACAATAAAAAGACAAGTATCAAGCATATGGATAAACTATAACCCTTGTTCACTATTGGCAGGAATGTGAACTTGTGCAGCAGCTATGAAAAACTGGCAGTTTTCTAAAAATTATATGATTGAGCAATCCCCTTATTATTTATTCAAAATAAAGTCAGAATCTCAAAAAATAGCATTTCCATATTCATTACAGCATTATTCACAAGGCTAGTATAAGGAAACAAGCTAAAGGTATATGAACAGTTGAATAAATACATAAAGTAGAATATATACATAAATGGAATTTTATTCAGCTTGAAAAACAGTGTTGCCATTTGTGACAACATGGTTGAACCAAATACTGTATAATTCTACTTAAATGAAGTATCTACAGTAGTCAAAATCATAGAAGCTGAGAACAGAATAGTGATTGACAGGAGCTGATGGAAGGGGAAAATGAGTTATGTTTTAGTTACTTTTCCCTTGCTGAGACACAACACTCAACACCCACAGATTAAAGAAGAAAAAGCTTATTTTGATTCAGATTTTCAGTCCATGGACAGCTGGCTTCATTGCAGAAACAGCATGGTGGGAGAGCCTAGCAGAGGAAAGCTTCCCACATCGTGGTAGACAGGAAGCAGAAAACAAAGGGGAGGACGGGGTAGGGAAATGTACCCTTCCAGGTCATGCCTCCAGTGGCCCACCTCCGACCAGGGTCTACCTCCTAACATAAGTCAACTCATAATTCAGGCACCTTCCAAACTCAAGGCTCTGAACTTATGTGCCTTTTGGGGGCATTCTAGATCTAAACCATAGCAAGTTGCTATTCATGCGTTACTGAGTTTCAGATATGTAGGATGACTAAGTTCTAGAGATCTACTATATAACACTGTGCCTATAGTGAATAATAAAGTATTGTACACTTAAAAATTTTACTTAAAAGATAGATCACATATTAAGTACTCTAACTACAGTAAAATCTATTTTAAAATTAAGAAAAGGAGTCAATCAAAAATCGAAATGAGAAAAGAGAAAAATATTTTTAAAGTCTTCATAGAAATAAGAAAATATGTATTGCATTAATTAAATAGTAATAGGATTCCATAAACCAGGGAATATTCCAATAATGAAATGCAATAGCAGAATGGAAACCCGAGTGAAAGGATTAGAAGGAAAACTGAACTATCCCAGAAAAAAAGGATCAAAAAAGAAGAAAAATAATGAAAGAATAAATTTGAAAGAAAAAAATATGTTGAAAGGAACAGTATATGCAGTCCAGTGTCAGATGATAGGAGTTCCAGAAAAAGCTAATTGAAAAAGAGAAAAAAAATCAAAGAAATAATTCAAGAGCATAGAGCTACAGAACATGTATTTGTGGGTTAAAACAACCACAGTGTGTCTAGTAAAAATATGAAACAAGGTGCAATATTATCAAACTTCAGAACACCAAAGGAATGGAGTAAACAGAATGTTATACAATTTGGTAGAGTTTGGGATTAAATAGATGAAAAATACATAGAAAACTAAACCAATGGAGGGAGAAAAGACTTTGAGAGCAACTAAAGGTGGTCATGGTATATCATAAATATAAATAGAATTTTTATAATATTTTATAATATCTATAATGAGTAACAATCTAACTAAATATGTGACATAACGCTATAGGGATAGTGGGAGAGCCAGAAAGGTGAAGATAAGGGGATATAAGAAGGAATAATGGAAAGTCAGTAGAAAGCTTAAAACTAGTATCAAGTAATAGCAGTCTAAGTGTGTCACTTAGTGATATGATACTTAATGGGATATAGAAGTATAGCACACATAAAAGGTGAACATCTGCAATCACTTGCATTGCTTCTTTATTCTTCTTTTGGGGTACTAGGGGTTAAGCCCAGGCCCTTTATACTGAGCTGAGCTGTATCACCAAAACTTTTTATTTTTATTTTGAGACAGGGTCTTTCTGAGTTGCCCATGCTACACTCAAGCTTTGGAGCCTCCTGATGCAGCTACCCAGTAGAACAGTAATATTAATGGAGTGAAAATTTAAGAAGGAAGACAAAGAACTGAAATAGACTATAGATTATTTCTTACCTTGATGCCATCAAATCTTGTCCTTTTGATCTGCTGCATTCAAAATTTTCAATTACTATAGTTTGGTATGGTCTTGGCCCCTAAGTAAAGGGGGCAAAGGTAACCTACTGGTTATAGGCTATTTAAAGTTTTATGCCATTTCTTTCCCCCTTGCTCTTTTAGATTGGGAGTGTCCCAAATTGACAGAATACATGCAATGCAAGAATTCCACTCTTCTGGATACCAGTAAAGCAGTAGCAATAGAGGAGGCCTCAGAGTTTTCAAACTTCTCTGCAATTTTGGGTGAGTTTTTACATTTACTTTTTTCATGGCATAGGAGAAAAATCTCTCACCTATATTGGAAAAACAGAATATTTTTTCTCTTGCAAGTTTTCTGAGCTAAGTTTATCAAATGTGATTGCCTTTGACTACAAATATTATCTAATAGTTTAAGTACATATGGATTGGGAACTATTAGGAAAATAATATGACAGACAAGGACAAATTAGTATGTATCAGTTATAACTATCAATCTAAATAGTCTCAATTCACCAATCAAAAGAAACAAATTGACAGAATAGATCAAAAAACAAGGTAAAAAAAATACAAAAAAAAGATACAACAATATGCTGTGTTCAAGAAACACATTTAGCTCAAAAAAAAATTCATAGACTGAAAGTTAAAGGATGGGAAACAATACTCCATGCAACAGGAACCCAGAAAAAAACAGGATAGATATTCTAGTTGCAGACAATGTGAACTTCAAGCCAAGACTGATCAGAAGAGATAAAGAAGATTACTACGTACTCGTTAAGGGAAAACTCCAAGAAGAAGAGGTAATAGTTATAAATATATAAGTACTAAATACAGACACACTCAACTATATAAGTACATATGGATTACGTTATTATAACTTTTAATTTTGTGCTAATTTTAAACTTACAGAAAAATTACAAAAATAGTACAGAGGTTTCCTCTATACCTTTCACCCAGCTTTCCCCAATGTTATCTTACATAAGCTTGGTAGTGAGTAGAAAGTGGACCCCAGAGAACCTTAAGCAGGCCCATGGCCACCCACCTAGTTAGCATAATACCCTGGACGAAGCTGCATCTACCACAGACAAAACAAGACCCAGCAGCCACGTACTGCCTGCTCCCTCAGCACTGCTGACATCAAGCCTGGCAAGCTGTAGTGCAGGCAGCTTCATATCAACACCATCTGCCAGTCCGGATGAGAAAGTCATCACAAGGAAGGTTCTGGAAATAGTAAAATGGTTCAGTATAAAAAATGGCTTCATCAACAGGAATGACACCAAGGATGTATTTGTACACCAGGTTGCCATAAAGAATAATCCCAGCAAGTACCTTCCCAGTATAGGGGATGGAGAACTGTGATGTTACTGAAGGAAAAGAGAGTGCAGATGCAGCAAATATGCAGGTCCTGGTGGAGTTTTAATTTTAAGAGTTCTTTAGACATTAGGAATATTAACCTCCCGTCCATGGTATAGATGGAGATAATAAATTTATGTATTTGAACAAACTTATGAATATTTTCTCCTAGTTTATTGTCTTTTTTGTTTATGATACTTTTTGCCAAGCTAAAAAGTATTTGTATTGAGTTTACTTTTCCCCTATACTAGTTCAGCACTAGTCCAGCCCCTCAGTAATAGCACCAAGATATTAGGCTCTTTGTATCTTTCTGCTATTGTCTTGGCTCGTTACCCTGTAGCTAGAAGCCTCTAGGCTTCATGGCCATGTTTCTTGTGAAAAGAATGTGGAAGACCAATAGTATTCACGTATATTTCCTTTTATCAGAAGAGTAAAAGCTTTCACAGAAATTCTCCAGCAGACTTTTATTTAGATCTGTTGGCCAGAATTCGATCACATACCTACCAGGGAGGTTGAGAAACCAAGTATTTTGCTTTCTTAACCTCTAAAGTGGTAGAGGGGCTGGGGATATAGCTCAGCGGCACAGCACCTGCCAGGCAAGCGCTAGGTCCTGAGTTTGAGTCCCAGTACCAAGAAAGAAAGAAAGAAAGAAACAAAGAAACAAAGAAAGAGGTAGAAAGCAAAGAAAAAGTTGGAAAATGGAGAACTAAGAATGGATGTTACCTAACCCAGTCTTTAGAGGATCTTTATGAAATAGTCAACAACTGCCTGAATGGCTGTATTTGTAACAGTGTTTGAAGGCTTTATAGTCTGTGTTGTGTTCAGTTTGGTAACTTCTTTGCTGATAAAACTACCCAAAAAAGTAGCCTGTTACTTTAGCAGGTGTTCTGGTTAGGTACTTTGTCCAGGGCAAATGGCACAAACCCTAACTCAGGCTGGGCACAACTGTAGTCTCAGCACTCTAGGAGGCTGATACAGAAAGATCACAAGTTCCAGCCTGGGCAGTTTAGTGACTTAGTGAGATACTGTCTCAAAGTAAAAAAAAGATAAAATGGCTGGGGATCTAGCTCAGTGCAAAAGTCCTGGATTCAATTGCCAGTAGTGGAAAAAACAAAACCTTGGCTCAAATTATATTAAGTTAAATAGTATCATGCATACCTCAGAAATCCAGCAATAAATCAAATGTATATGCAACTTAATCCAGAGTTTCAAATGGTATCAATAGGACCCAATTCATGCCTGTCTCTCACATCAAGATTCCTTTGTGTTAATTATATTCTTTATCAACCCTCTTTATATAGCAATTCTCTCTGTCCCTAGGCTTATGTAGTCACAGCCCAAAATCCAATAAGAAAAGTGCTTCTTTGCAACTATTTGAGCAGAAGTCCTAAATTTTGTACATTGACTTAAATTAATTTATGTGTTTATCTCTGAACCAGTAACTTTGGCCAGGGACATTTAGGGCTCTTAATTAAATTGAGTTACAGCTTATGCCTGTGCTATCAGAAAAGAATTAGGGAGTGTTATCAGCAGAATCAGAGAGTATGTGCTAGCTGGCAAGTGTCTTTTGTGTTTTGAGAACTTCTCTCTCAAGAAGGCCAGGGAGAACCAGGAAGGCAGCCAAGCCCCTACCTGTAAACCAGCCAGAGCATGGATGCCCCTGCCTATGAGCCCACCAGAGCGTGGACTGGGGAGAACCAGGAAGGCAACTAAGCCCCCACCTGTAAACCAGCCAGAGTACGGATCAGAGGGAACTAAGAAGGCAGCTAAGCCCCTGCCTGTGAGCCAGCTAGAGCACAGACCAGCTACATCGCAGCCTATAAGCCAGCCAGAGTGCAGACCAGGAAGAACCAGGAAGGAAGCTAAGTTCCCACCTATGAGCCAGCCTAAAGCTGATAGTCTGAGCAGCTATTTAGAGGACAACAATATCATTATTTCTTACCACTGTTTTGTTCTATTTTATTGTCATTTTATTCCCTTTAAAATAAAAATAAATTTTAAAAAGGAAAATACATGGAAGATGCCATTCACTTCACCTCTCTTGAACTGTTATGATTTTAAAGTTCTAATCATATTAATGTAAGCAAAGTGCTACAGTTGGTGATGGATATTTCTTCTTCACAAGACTATTCCCATGGTTCTTTATAATCCAAGTATGCTGGCATACCTAAGGCAGTAAAATGTTGACTGAGAAAGCCTCTCAACAGATCAGCCTACTGGTATGGATATCTAAATATTTGGTACTAGGGTAAGAACCATGAGATTTGGTTTAGGTTCCAGGTATGTAGCTATTAGTTTTATATCTTGTCCAGTTATGTAAAATGGGGTTAATAAATGGTATATTTGGTTGACAGAATTATTAGGACTCCTAAGATTTAGATGTAAAAAAGACTTCAAAATTATAAAGAACTGTCCAAATACAAGGTATCAGATTCCCGTATCTCTTGAAATTTTACATTTTTTGTTTTACTTTGGTAATTTGAAAATAATTTTACCTAAATTAATAGTAGACAGATACAGCTCACCAGCATGATGCCTACCTGGCAAGCACAAGATCCTAAGTTTGACTCCCAGTTTCAAAAATAATAATAATAGTAGTAGATATAAAAATATAGCATTATAAAATTATAAAAATAAACTTTGTCACTATATATGTACATTGCAGAATATTCATTTTTGCTTAGAATAATTTTACACATTTGTTTGTCTGTTTCTAGTAAATCAATTTTCTTTATTAGGTGTTCCTTTAGAAAACTGTCAGAAATTCGATAGAAAAATGTAAGAACTAAAAATGTTAGAGTTAGAGCCGGGCGTGGTGGCACACGCCTTTAATCCTAGCACTCGGGAGGCTGAGGTAGGTAGAACATTGTGAGTTCGAGGCCAGCTTGGGCTACAATGTGAGCGCAAGACCGGCCTGAGCTACATAGTGCGACTCTGCCTCAGAAAACTAGGGCTGGGAGTTTGGCTCAGCAGCTTAAGTGTCTGTCTGGCAGGCGTGAGGCTGTGAGTTCAATCCCCAGTGCTGCAAAAAAAAAGAAAAAAAAAAAAGTTAGAGTTGCAGTGCTTTTTTTTTTTTCTTTTTGAGACAGGATTTTGTTATGCAGTTCAGGCTGACCTTGAACTCACTTTGTAGCCCAGGCTGGCCTCAAACTCATAGTGATCCATCCTCCTGCCTCAGCCTGCTGAGTGCTGTTATTACAGGCATGTGCCACCACACCCAGCCTGCTGTCCTTTTTTAAAACCCTGTTTTAAAAATTTATATAACAACCATGATTGTGTGTATAGACTCATTTATTCATTCAGTATTTATTTATTTTGGTTAGGGAAATATGTTTAATAACTTTATTTAATTAGTATGTGTTTGCATTTTATGCAGTTTTCAATCATTTTGGGGAGTGATTACATGTACATACTACAGCTTGTTTCTTTTTTTAAGTCCTCTTCTCCTCCCCTCCCCCTCACTACCTCCTCTTCAAATTTCTCATCCCCTTTTTCATCTTGTTGATGTTATTAATCTTAGCTCATGTTATTACACATAGCGTTTACATTTATTGAAGTTATTAGGTTCCTGTACATGACATATCTTTATTTATTTCCCCTTCCTCTCCTCCTCAAGCTTTGCCCTTGTTCCCTTGGTCCACTTCCCTATTGCCAGAGATCCATTCCCCTGTCCCCTTCTATTTATCTTTTATCATTCTCTTTGTTTATACTTTGCCTCACTCAAATGAGAGCTATCATATGGTTTTAAGCTCATGTGTCTAGTTTACTTCACTCAATATTGTATTTTCCAGGTGCATCCATTTTCCTACAAATGTCTCAAATTTGCCATTCTTCACAACAGAGTAGTATTCCATTATGTATAGATATCACATTTTCTTTATCTGATCATCTGTTTATGTTATACAGGTTGCTTCCAGGATTTAGCTATTATGTATTGTACTGCTATAAACATTGGTATACATGTGTCACTGTAGTGTAATGTCTTAAGCTCTTTGGGAGATGAACTAGCTAGGATGACCTAGCAGGGGGATAGCTGGGTCTTATGAAATTTCTAATTTCAGTTCTTTGAGAAATCTCCATACTGATTTCCATAATGGTTGTACCAGTTTGCATTCCTACCAACAATAAAGGGCAGTTCCTTTTTCACCACAGCTGTGCCAGCGTTTGTTATTGTTTGGTTTCTTAATGATTGGCATTCTTTCTGGAGTAAGATGGAATCTTTGTGTTGCTTTAATTTGCATTTCTGTGATAGAGATGGTAAACATTTTTAATATATTTGTTAACTGCTTGTATTTCTTCCTCTGTAAAATATCTGTTTATTTCTCATCCTATTCCTTAATCAGGTCTTTAATTTTAGGTTGTTAAATTTTTTTGAATTTTTGTATATTCTAGGTATTAGTCCTGTGTTTGAGGAGTAGCTGGCAATTTTTTTCTTCCATTTTATAGGTTGTCGCTGCACTCTGCTGATTGATTTTAGCTGGATAGAAGCTTTTTAGTTTGATATAATCCCATTTGTTGATTCTTGGTATTTTTTCTTATGTAATTGAGGTCCTACTTAGAAAATCCTTTCTTAAAAGAAAAGAATCAAGGTATATCATGTACAGGTACAAATTCATTATGACAAATATTATTATGTACACCTAAATGTACCAATAAAATTAATTTTAAAAAAGAAAATCTTTTCCTACACCCATGTCTTCAAGTGTTTTACCTAATTTATCTTCAGTAGGTTTAATGTTTCTCTTTTAATGTTTAGATCTTTGAACCATTTTGATTTTAATTTAGTATATGGTGAGAAATAAGGGTCTAGTTTCAATCTTCTGCACACAGATAGCCAGTTTTCGTAGCACCACTTGTTGAATAGGCTATCTTTATTCCAACATATCATTTTGGGCCATTTGTTGAAGATCAAAGAGTTGAATGTAACTGAGGAAGTTTCTGTATCCTCTGTTCTGTTCCACTGAGCCACATACCTGTTTTTGTTCCAGTACTATGTCATTTTTGTCACTATGGTATTGCTTTGTAGTAGAATTTGAAGTCAGATACTGCTATGCTTTCTGCTTTGTTCTTGTTACCCAAAATTGCTTTTGCTTTTCTGGGTCTCTTTTGACTCCATATGAACTTTAGGATCATTTTCTCCATATCTGTAAAGTATGTTGTTGGTATTTTGATTGGGAATGCATTGACTCTGTATGAAAGATTTGGGAATGTGACCATTTTGACAATATCAGTTCCGCCTACCCAGGAGCAGGGGACATATTTCCATTTTCTGATGTCTTCTTTAATCTTTGTTCAGAGTGCTGTAGCTTTCTTTGTAGTGGCCTTTCATTTCCATGGTTAGGTTAATTCCTAGGTTTTCCTTTTTTTTTTTTTTTGGTACCAAGAATCAAACTCAGGGCCTCATGCTTGCCAGGCAGGCACTGTGCTGCTGAGCTACATCCCTGGCCCTTCATTTTCCTTGAAACTACTATAAATGATATTATTTCCATAATTTTCTTCTTATCCAGTTCATTATTGGTGTACACAAATGCTAATGATTTTTGTGTATTGATCTTGTATGCTGCTACATTGCTGAATTTGGTTATTAATTCTAAGAGTTTTTTGGTAATGTTCTTTGGGTCTTCTATGTAGAATATCACGTCATCTGTAAATAATGATAACTTGAATTCTTCCTTTTCTGTATATATCCCTTTTATTTATTTCTCTTGCCTAATTGCTCTGGCTAATGTTTCAAGTACTATGTTGAATAGAAGAGGTGATAGTGGACATCCTTGTCTTATTCTTAATTTTAGGAAGAATGCCTTTAGTTTTTCCTCATTTAGTATGACACTGGCCATGGTTTGTTGTATGTAACTTTTTATCATATTCAGTCCTTCTATACTTGTTTTATTCAGGTCTTTTAATCATAAAGGGGCATTGCATTTTGTTGAATGCCCTGAATTCTATTTATTAGTACCTTTTTGAGGATTTTTGCATGTATGTTCATTAAGGAGATTGGCCTATAGTTTTCTTTTGAAGTTAGCTCTTTATCTGGTTTTGTGATCAGGGTGATATTGACTTCCATAAATGAGGTTACAAGCACTCCATCTCTTTCAATTTCTTTGAAGAGCTTGACGAATATTGGTGATATAATATCCTTAAAAGTTTTGTAGAATTCAGCAGTGAGTCCATCGTGTCCTGGGCTTTTTAAGTTGGTAGGTTCTCTGTGACAATTTCATTGCTTGTTTCTGGGATGTTAAGCATATTTATGTGTTCTTGGGTTTGTTTTGGTAGCTTATATTGGCAAGGAATCTATTTCTTCAAAAAATGTTAATTTGTTGGATTATAACTTTTTAAAATAATTACTGTCTTCTATATTTCCATAGTGTCTGTTGTGACTTTACCTTTTTAATTTCTAATTTGCATTGATGTGAGTCTTTTCTCTTTTTCTCTTGGTAAGTCTGGCTAGAGCCTTATCTATTTTATTTATTCTTTTGAAGAAACAGCTCTTCAATTCATTGACTTTTAAACTGTTTTTTAGTCTTAATTTTATTATTTTTTATCCTCATTTTTATGATTTCTTTCCTTAAGTTTGGTTAGGGGCTGGTTTGCTGTTGTTTCTCAAGGACCTTAAGATTTCTCATAGGGTTGTCTATTTGAGCTTGCTCTGTTTTCCTAATGTGAGCATTGATTGTGATGAATTTTTGTCTTAGAACTGCCCTTATAGTGTGCCAGAGGTTTCTGTAAGTTGCACCATCATTGTCATTAAGTTCCAGAAATTTTAAAATTTTTTCTGTGACCCATTAGTTGTTTAGGAGTATATTGTTAATTTTCCAGGAACTTTTGCATTTTCTGAAAATTCTTCTGTAGTTGATTTCTATTTTCAT
Organism: Dasyprocta punctata; assembly: GCA_004363535.1. NCBI lineage: Eukaryota > Metazoa > Chordata > Mammalia > Rodentia > Dasyproctidae > Dasyprocta > Dasyprocta punctata. Next base: position 125,991 of record RJWM01000104.1, on the reverse strand, counting down.
TGCACAGTGGTCTGATAGTATGCACATAGTGTTTTCTATTCTTTTATTTTTACTTAAACAGGCTTAATGGACTAGTATGTGTTTTATTTTGGCAAAAGTATCATGTGCTGCTGGAAAGAATGAATACTCTGTTGTAAAGGTGTGGGGTTCCCTGAATATACCCATTAAGTTCATATGTTCAGCGGTGTGCTTCAGTGCCAAAAGTGCCAAAAATTTTTTACTGGTTTTTTTGTTTAGTTGATTTATCTCTTTGTGGAAATGGGGTGTTAAAGTCCCTCATTGTGATTGTGTTAGTGTTTATTTGATATTTTAATCTCAGCCCTCTTCGTTTTATTAAGATAGGTGGTCCAATATTTGGAGTATTTTGGTGGAGTTTTGGGGATCTTCTAGTAGAGGATCATGCTATAAGAAGAAAGAAGTTATCATTATTTTCCAGCTCCTCTTCATTTGTATGATGTTGGCAGCTGGTTTGTCATAGATGACTTTTATCAGATTGAGATAATTTCTTCAGTGCTTTTATCATGAATGGATGTTGCATCTTGTCAAATGCTTTTTCTGCATCTGTTGAGATTATTATGTGATTTTTGTCCTTGCTTCTGTTTATGTAGTGTATTGCATTTATTGATTTATGTATGTTGAACCAACCCTGAATCCCTGGAATGAGTCCTGCTTGGTCATGATGTGTGATATTTTTGATGATTTTATACATTCTGTTTGCCAGTATATTATTGAAGATTTTTGCATATATGTTTGTTAAAGAGATTTGCCTGTAGTTCTCTTTTTTGGCTGACTCCTTTTCTGGTTTTGGAATCAGGATAATGCTTGCTTCCAGGAGTGACTTTGAAATACTGATTCTTATTCAATTTTATTAATGAGATTTAGTACTGGCATTATATCATCTTTAAAGTTCTTAAAGAATTTGACCCTAAATCCTTCAGAACCTGGAATTTTCTTAGTTGGTAGTTTCCTGGGATTTTTTTGTTTTGTTTTGTTTTGTTTTGTTTTTATTTCTTCAGTTTCACTGACTGATACTGGATTCCTCAGGATTTTTATGTCTTGTTGATTCAGCTTTGTTCATTCATATATACTTTGGAATTTATCCAGATTTCTTTCCAGATTGAGTTTTCCATTTTATTAGCATATAGATTCAGAAAGTAGTTACCAGTAACTTGCATTTCAGCAGAATCCATTGGGATTTCACCTTTCTCATTTCTAATTGTATGGATGTGGGTCTTTTTTATTTTGACAAGATTAGCTAAGGGTTTGTCTGTTTTGTTTATTCTTTCAAAGAACCAACTCTTTGATTTGTTGATTTTATTGTGTTGTTTTATTAGTCTCAACTTCATTAATTTCTGCCCTGATCGTTATAATTTCTTTCCTTGTATTAGCTTTGTATTTGGATTGTTCTTCTTTTTCTAGGACTTTGAGGTGCATCATCATGTTATTGTTTTTTAACTCATTCTCTTTTTATGTTGGAATTCACTACAATGAACTTTTTAGGATTGCTTTCATTGAGTCCCGTAGGTTCTGATATGTTGTGTAGCATAATCATTTGATGGTAGAAATTGTCTAACTTTTTCTGTAATTTCATCTGTGACCCATTCACTGTTCAAGAGAGTATTGTTTAATTTTCATGTGTTTGCATAGTTTACGTGGTTTCTTTCATCATTGATTGCTACTTGCATTGCACTATGATCTGATAATATGCATGAGATAATTTCTATTCTTTCAGATTTACTTAAGCATGCTCTGTTGGCTGGTATGTGGTCTATTGTGGCAAAAGTTCCATGTACTGCTGAGAAAAATGTGTATTCTGTTGTATGAAATATTGTAGATTTCTAGTAAGTCCATTTGTTTGAAGATTTTGTTCAACTCTGATTATTTCTTTGTTGATATTTTTGTCTCGTTGATCTGTCCATTTATGACAGTGGGATATTGAGGTTCTCTGTTACTGTTACATTGATGTTGATCTGATTTTTCATGTCTTTTAGTGTTATGTTTTGTTTTTGAGACAGGGTCTCACTGTGTAGCTCAGGTTAACTTTGAATTCACTGTGTAGCCCAAGCTGACCTTGAACTTGCAGCAATCCTGTGCCTCAGTCTCTGAAGTGCTAGGATTAAAGGCATGTGCCACCATACCCAGCTTAGTGTTTGTTTTATGAAGCTGAGTGCACCACTATTTGGTATGTATATGTTTATAATTGTTAATTTTTCTTGTTGAATTGTTCACTCAACTAATAGGTAATGAACTTTTCTCTTCTGATTAGTCTTAACCTGAAATCCACTTTGTCCAAAATAAGGATAGCAATTACAACTTTTTTCTGCCTTCCCATTGCATGGAATATTGTTTTCCACCCTTTCATTTTTAATCTGTGAGTATATATTAGGATTAAATCTGGTTTTGGTATGCTGCATGTTGCTAGATTTTCTTTATGGATCCATTCTGCCAATCTGTGTCTTTTGATTGGGGAATGAAGGCCATTTAGTGTTATTTTTGAGAGGTACTTGATGTATCTGATGCTCTATCCCAACAAAAACTCTCAATTTAAAGGCCAATTGGAAAAATTAGAGCTCTTTATTAGTGCAGGCCCGGCGATGCAGTGTCCCTATTTGCATAGGGAAGACTGCGCCCCGAGCTGAGGAAACAAACAGCTTTTAAGCAGTAAAACTGCAAACATCTGGGGTGGGGACGGTTCAACGGTCGGTCGTTGGGAGATTTCCAAGCCTGGCTCGGTTTCGGGGAAGTGGCACGATACAGAACAGGAACACGGCGCTTGGGAAAGTACAACTTGTGTTTATCGGGGCATCACGTCCTTACAAGAGCAGGACGAGGGGGGTGTACTCTCAGGCAACAAGGGGGGTCACATTATAACAGTACTGACTTATTCCAGGCATTGCATTATTTTCTGTTGCTGATACCCTGTTTTCCCTGTTTTGCTTAGTGGTTTGTTTTGACTTATTTGCCACATTGACTTCATTGTCCCTTTCTAGGGCATCTTTGACAATTTTTTGTAATGCTGGATTGGTGGTCATGAATTTCTTGAGGTGCTGCTTGTTGTGGAAATACCTTATTTTCCCATTGGCTTTACCGGATACATAAGTTGGGGTTGAAAGTTGTCTTTTAGGGCTTGAAACACTTCCTGGCCTTTAAGGTTTGTATTAAGAAATCTTCTGTAATTCTAATGAGTTTGCCTTTCTCGTAATAACTTTTAAAATTGTGTCACTGTGATAGACTTCTAAAATTTTCAGTTAAATATGGTGTGGAGAGGCTCTCTTTTGGTCATGGCTATTTGGTGTTCTGTATGCCTCACTTATTTGTATCTCTCTCTCTCTCTCTCTCTCTCTCTCTCTCTTTCTCTCTCTGTTTCTCCCCCCCCCCGGAACTTTTCTACCATTACTTCTATGAACAGGTTTTTATACCACTTGTATTGTCTTCTGATTTTTTACTTATCCCAGTTATTTTTAGATTAGACTTCTTTGAATCATCTAGCAGTTGCTGGATCAATTTTTCTTTTTCTCTTGCTGTAATTTTGAGTAGTAGGTCTTTGAAGGCATCATTATCTTCTTGTTCTGAAATGCAGCCTTCACATAAGTCCGTTCTCCTGCCCATACTTTCAGTATGATTGTTAATCTTCTGGATTTCCAATTGAAACCTTTTCATAGACTGTAGTTCTTTGGTGAACTAGTCATTCATGTTTTGTATCATTTTGTTTAGCTTATCTAGTTTTCTGTTAATTTCTTCCAAGAGTTCCTGTATCCTTTTTGTTATTAGTTTTGCTTAGTTATATCTTGTTTAATCCCATCGAGTATCTCTTTCACCTGCTTTCTAATCTCTTCTGCTGTGCTTATAAATAATTCAGGTGCATGATTTATATTATTCTATCTCTTTCTGGCCCCTCGATTGCCTTCAGGGTAGTTGAAGTTTTGAGAGGTGTTTTATAGCCTTTTCTTATAATGTTTGTTTTGTTTCCTTTTGTGAGGTTTGTGAATGCTCATAGTCTAAAAGATCTCTATAGCTGGTTTTCATTGAAGTCCTTTAGGCATGCCTAACTACATTCCTTTGTCACAGCCCCAGCATTTGACAAGTTTGGTTACTTTGGGAAAGGAGGATGCAGTGTAATAAGTCTAGCAACCAAGTTCTCTGAGAATGTACTGAAGCTTTGTTAACGGCACTAAGACAATGAGCGTGTTAGATTACAGAGAAATAGTGATCCTGTTAATATCAAATGAAACAGCTAGTTGTGTTACCTGAGACAAATTAGATGTTAACATTAGAACTAGTTATGTTTCACCCTTATTCCTAGAGAGATAACTGTCAAATACTATATAAACATTAAAGTAACCCAGATATTGACTTGCAGCTAATATGTACTAAATGTAACAGCTATATGTCTGTTAGTAGTAGAAAATAAGTCAACAGTAATTTTATAGAGTTAAGTATCAAGGTTAACAAAACTTTGTGGTTATAGTATTAAAGATTTAGGGTTTGGGAATGTGGACATGCAAAATGAAAACTTTGAAACCTTAAAGTCTGTGATATGAAAAGGAGGGGAGAAAAGTGGTACAAAGGATCTTATTGGAACATAGAGGTATGTTTATAGAATTGGGTAAAGGTAGGACAAGAAAAACTAGCAAGAAACAGAAGGTAACAGAAAAAGAAGAAAAAAAAATAAATTAGATAGTAAAAGAAATAGAGAACTAATTAATGGGAGAAAATTTAAAATGGGGAAGTGGAAAAAATAGCAAAATAAAAGAAGGAAAGTAGAAGCAAGGCTGAAGGACAGAGGAGATTACCCAATCCCCAGGAGAAAACTAAAAACAATGTTCATACTCACATAAAAACAAAACAATAAAAAAAAAACCAAAAATTTTTTAAAAATCAAAGGCAATGAAAGAGAAATTTCTGTGTGATTTCAAGTCTGGGATTATCTTCTGGGGTCTGTAGTTTTGTGGCAGTGTTCAGTTCAAGCCGAGACTCTGGTCTTCCTAGGTGACAAAGGAGAAGTCACAGCCCAGATTCATGCTCAGTAATCATCAGTGTGTCTGCAGTAGGATTAGGGTGGGCATATACCTATTTTTGTCAGAGTTTTTTTTTTTAACGGAAAAAAGATAAAACAGAATTTCACAACAAAATAATAGGAGAATAACAATAGTTAATATCCTGCATATTGTCATCTTCAAAGTAATTACTCAGAGTACAAGTTATGGGCATAAAAAATCATCAGTCGATATTAGCATAAACTTTCCTTTTCAATGAACTAAGAGACACTAATAGTATAGCTAACTTACGTTTTTCTCTTTTCCATTCCTTCGTTTCCGCTTTCCTCCATCCTAGCTCATTTTTCCTTTGAAACAGTTTCTTACCGTTTCACAATATATATTGTACAATTTAGACCCTGTTTACTCTTTCAGTTTCTCACACCAGAGAGACAATATGATGTTTATACATGTGAGTCTTGTTTATTTCACTTACGAGTATGGTCTCAAGTTGCATCCATTCACCTGTAAAAGTCTCAAGTTTATCCTTATTTCTGGCAGAGTAATACTCCATTGTATAAAAATACCACATCTTTTTTTAACTATTCCATGGTTGATAGGCATTTGGGTTATTTCCAAGATTTACCTATTACTAATTGTGCTGCTATAAACATGGGTGCAAATATATCACTGTGGTATGATGTTTTTAATTCTGGAGAATACCCAGAAGGAGAATAGCTAGGTCAAGTGGGACCTCTAATCCTAGGTTTTTGAGGAATCTTCACACTAATTTTCATAGTGGTTGCACCAATCTGCATTCCCACCAACAGTGCAGAAATGTTCCTTTTTCACCACAACCCCTCCAACGTTTGTTATTGATTGATTTTTTTATGGTAGCCATTCTTTCTGGACTGAAATGGAATCTCAGTGTTGTTTTAATTTGTATCTCTCGAATGACCAATGATGCTGAACATTTTTTCATATATTTATTTGCTAATTGTATTTCTTCATCTGAGAAGTGCGTATTCATCTCAGATGCCCATTTTTGGATTGGGTCTTTGAATTTGGGGAGGTCTGATTTTTTCAATTCTTTGTATGTTCTAGATAGAAGTCCTTTGTCTGAGGGACAGTTGGCTAAAATTTTTTCTACTCTGGGTTGTCTTTTTACTCTGTTGGTGATTTCTTTTGCTGTGTAAAAACTTTTTAATGAGATATCAGTTGTTGATTCTTTGAAGTATTTCCTGAGAAGTTTGCATTTTGTTCTTGAACTCTTTGCCTACACTTATGTTTTCAAGATTTCTACCTACCTTCTCTTCCAGTAGATTTAGTGTTTCTGTTTTAATATTTCGATCTCTGATCCATTTTGACTTTAGTGCATGGTGATAGATGGGTCTAGTTTTAGTCTTGGCATGTAGAGAGCCAGTTTTTCAAGCAGCATTTATTAAAGAGTCTGCCTTTCTTCCAGTGAATATGTTTGGCCCCTTTGTCGAAGATATGATAGCTGAGTGTGTTTGTAGCTGTGTCTGCATCTTCTAATCTGCTCCACTGATCCTCAGGTCTGTTTTGTTTTGCTTTGTTTTGTTTTTGCCAGTACTATGCTGATTTTATCACAGTAACTTTACAGTATAATTTTAAATCAAGGATTGTAATGCCTCCTGCCTTGTCTTTGCCTTTGTTGCCCAGGATTGCTTTTGCTATTCTAGGCTTCTTCTGTTTCCAAGTGAATTTTAGGAATGTTTTTTCTAGTTCTGTGAGATATGCTAATGATATTTTGATCGAGATTGCATTAAATCTGTATAACAATTTTGGGAGTATGGCCATTTTCACAATGTTGGTTCTTCTTATCCTTGAGCAAGGGATATCTTTCCATTTTCTGATATCCTTTTCAAGCTCCTTTTTCAGAGTACTGTAATTTTCAACATATAGATCTTCTACGTCCTTTGTTAGATTGATTCCTGAGTATTTCATTTTCTTGGCCGCTATTGTGAAGGGTATAGCTTCCCTAATTTCTCTCTCAGTGAGTTTCTTGTTTGTGTACAGGAATGCTATTGATTTTTTGAGTGTTGACTTTGTATCCAGCTAGACTACTGAATTTGATTATTAAATCTAGAAGTCTTTTGGGGAGTTTGTGTAGTCGTCTATGTTATTGTGTCATCTGCAAATAATGATAATTTAACTTCTTTCTTTCCTATCTTTATTGCTTTTATTTCTCTCTTGTTTAATTGCTCTGAGTAATGTTTCCAAAACTCTATTGAATAGGAGTGGTGATAATGAATATCCTTGTCTTGTTCTGATTTTAGAGTGAAAGCTTTCAGTTTTTGTCCATGTAGTATGATGTTGGCTGTAGGTTTGTCATACAGGGCTTTTATCAGATTGAGGTAAAGGCCATCTTTTCCAATTTTCCATTGGGTTCTTATGAATGAGTGTTGAACTTTGTCAGAAGCTTTTTCTGCATCTATTGAGATGATTGTGTGATTTTTGTTTTTGGCTCTGTTGATATGGTGTATTAAATTTATTGATTTACATATGTTGAACCATCCCTCCACTGCCGGGATGAATCCCAATTGTCATGGTGTATAATCTTAATGATCTGCTGCATTCTGTTTGCTAGTATCTTATTGAGGATTTTTGCATCTATGATCATTAGGGAGATTAGCTGTAGTTCTCTTTTTTGGTAGGGCTTTCTGAGGTTTTGGTACTAGAGTAATACTTGCCTCCAGGAATGAGTTAGGGAGTATTGCTTCCCTTTCAATTTCATTGAAGAGTTTGAGGAGTATTGCCGTTAAGTTTTCCCTAAATGTCTTGTAAAATTCAGATGTGATTCCATCAGGACCTGGGCTTTTCTCTGTTGGTAAGTTTTTAATTATATTTTCAATCTCTGTAACTGATACTGGGTTATTCCGAATTTTTATATCTTCTTGATTTAGCTTTGGTAATTCATATGTATCTAGGAATCTGTCCATTTCTTCTGTTTTCCATGCCATGAGTAAAGATTTTCAAAGTTGGTATTGATGATCTGCATTTACAGGATCTCTAGTGATTTCACCCTTTTCATTTCTCATTGCATGAATTGGAGTCTTTTCTTTGCTTTTTTGACTATATAGTCATTGATTTATGTATATTGAACCCTCCTTGTATATCTTGGATGAAACCAACTTGGTCATGGTATGTGATCATTTTAATTTCTCTCATTCTGTTCTCCAGTATCTTATTAAAGATTTTTGCATCTATGTTTATTAAATTTTCTTTTTTTGTTAAGTCATTGTCTAGTTTTGGTATCAGGGTAATTTTAGCTTCTTGAGATAAGTTTGGTAGTGCCTTTGCTCTTTCAATTTCATGGAAGAGGATTTCTGTTTGTTAGTCTGTTTTTATTTTTTTTGATAGAGGGTCTTGCTATGTGATTCAGACTGACCTTGAATTTACTATGTAGCCCAGTCAGGCCTTGGGCTTAGCCTCCCCAGTGCTGGGATTGTAGGCATGTGCCATCACTCCCAAACCTACCTCCTTTATGTTTTCTTAACTTCTCATTAACTTCCACTCTGATATTTATAATTTCTTTATATTTTCTTTAGATTTTTACTTTTCTAGGATTTTGAGGTACATTATTATGTTATTTATTTTGGATAACAGTATTCTTTTAATGTGTGCATTCACTTCCCTTTTACAATTGCTTTTATTGTGTCCCATAGGTTTTGGTATGTTGTACTTTCATTGTCATTTGATCCTAGGAACTCTTTCCTGATTTTGTCTATAGTTCATTGATTATTCACTAATTATTCATTCTTCATTCATTTCTTCTATGGTTCTTACAAAATGAGATGATTGAAATTTGACAGTAGTTGTAATATTGCATATTGTTACCTTCAAAGGGGTTGTTCAGATTCACAGATATGGACATGTAAAATTGATCTAATCAAATGAGTATTAACTGTTCTTTTTCAATAGCTAATGCATTTAGTAATATAGTCATTTTAATTGTCCTATGTATACCTATTTATAAATTTATGTCTTTTTCCTTTTCCTTTCCTGCCTTCCTCCTTTCTCCTTGGGATATCTTTTGTTGTCATCAGAGTAACTGCTCATATCATCAGGCCTAATGTAATCAAACAAAATAGTTCAGAATCAAACCAATAAAAAACAAAACAACGGTCACAGAAAAGAGAAAAAAAGCCAAAGAGACCAACAAACAACATCAACAAATCCAGTACTGGGTACTGTAACATTATAGGTCCGCAAACTGAGATGATTGGAATTTGACAGTGGTTGTAACATTGTATATCGTTACCTTCAAAGGGGTTGCTCAGATTGACAGATATACACATGTAAAATTGATCTAATCATATGAGTATCAACTGTTCTCTCTCACCAGTTAATGCATTTAGTAGTATAGTCATTTTAACCATCTTATGTACACCCTCATATAAATCTATGTCTTTTTCCTTTTCCCTTTCTTCCTTCCTCCTTTCCCCTTGTAATACCTCTTGTTGTCTTCAAAATATCTGCCCTTACCATCAGGCCTAATATAATCAAACAAAATAGTACTGAATAAAACTAATAACAAGTAAAACAATGGAAGCAATACATAGTATTACGACATTGATTTCTATAATGCCTCATATTATCCTCTAAGCAGTTGCCTATATCATCTGTTGTAATACAATCAAACAAACCAAAATAGGTTAAAATCACTCAAAACAGGACAATGAAAGCAATACAGGGTTTCAAAACAAGGTGATCAAACATCAACAAAGACTACCCTAATATATTTTGTTATCTTTAAAATAGCTGTCTATGTCATCATATATAATAAAATTAGGCAGGTCAAGGTAGAATAAGATCAAACTAAATAGCTTATTGAAAACAATCCTGGACTCAAATCCCAATGATGGACCACTCGATTGTCTGCCCCACTTGGTGATATCCCTCTGCCGCTGTCCCTGAAGCTGTGGACCTTTTTATCTTTCTCTAAAATGTCCTTTAGTATTCTCTGTAGGGCTGGCTTTGTTGTTATAAATTCCCTCAGTTGTTCTTTGTCATGGAAGTATCTTGTTTCTGCATTGATTTTGAAAGATAGTTTTGCAGGGTACATCAGTCTGGGTTGGAAGTTGTTTTCCTTCAGGGTTTGAAATAATTCACTCCAAGCTCTTCTTGATCTGACGGTTTGTGTTGAGAACTCTGTCGTGATTCTGATGGGTTTTCCTTTGTAGGTGATCTGTTCTTTTTCTCTAATAGCTTTTAACATTTTGTGTTTGTGTTGAATTTCTGGGATCTTGATTATCATATGTCTGGGTGTAGGTATATTTTGGTTATGTTTAGCTGTATTTCTATATGCTTCATTTATATGAAAGTCACTTCCTGCTCCCATGCTTGGAAAGTTTTCTGAAATTATTTCTGTAAATAGGCTTTTAATTTGATTTGTATTGACCCCTGCTTTTTCACTTACACCTTTTATTTTCAAGTTATCTTTCTTTGGGTTGTCTTGCAGCTGTTGTATTGTTACTTCCAGGCTTCCTATTATTTTTAAGAGATCTTCCCTTTCATAATTACAAGCTTCAAACCTGTCTTCAAGGTTTGAAAGACTATCTTTAGTTTCCTTCAGGTGGTTCTGCCAGCCTTCATTGGAGTTTTTGATTTCCTAGTAGTCTCTTTGAATCTGTTTCATGCATTCCAAATCTATTTTGTATTGTTCATTCCAGGTTTCCCTAGTTTTCCTATGCTCCATTTTTTTCATCTATGTCTCCTTTAGATATGCCCAGCAACTCTTTTTATTATGTTTTTCATTTCTTCTTTTAGTTGAGTTAGTATTTCTGCTATAATTTCTTTTATAGCTTCATGAAGTTGTTTCTTTACTTCAGTTGTCATCACCTCAGAGACTTTAGTTGTGGGACTCCCGACCTCCTCCGCACTTGCTTCTCCTGGTTTGCTCTGCCCGGATTGGAGGCCAGAGATTGCCCCCTGCCTCCCTGTCTTGGCATTTTCCTGGGTTATTCTGGACAAGTGTGTACCGGGGATCTTGTAATTTCTCTGGAGTGAGCTAGTGCTGATTGTGGATATCCAATGATTACCACTGGGTGAGCTGTTACAGTGCTGTCCGCTGCTTTTCCCCAGCCCATCATGGCTCTCTGGATGTCTGGTGCAGTGCGCGGGGTCGGGGCCACTGCCTAGGAACCTGGGCCAGTTGTCCGTGAAATTCCACTATCACCCCTAGGGCGCACGTGGAGCCCTGGTCTCCAGATTGAGCTGGTCACCTGCCGGGACTCTGCGGGTCTCAGTCAGGGCACTTTCTGTGGGGCCGTGCCCGCTTAGGAGTGGTTCTGGTCCCAAGATGGCTGCCAGTCCCTCACTCTCCCTCACAGGGGCCCAGGGCCTGCTGCACTCAGCAGCCAGTTTCAGTTCTCCAGGTCTGCTCCCCCTGTCCACTGCCTCTGTCCTCCTATGGTGCCCCCTGGATTGAGGCCTCCAGGGTCGCCACCGCCACTGCCACCATCGCCACTGCCACCACCGCCACAGCACTTTAATCACGTGTCCCCAGGTTATGGCAACTCCCTTCACAAAGTGGGTCCAGCTCCAGGCAGAGGCGCCGCCAGCCACCGCCTTTGTTTGATTGCTTCTTTTTACTCTTTCTATGGGCTTCAATTCTCACTTTAGATTCTTCCTGGGTTCAGAGGACCCGCCTCCCTCTTTTTTGTCTTCCCCATGTTGCTGTATTCCAGCATTTGGATGGTATCTTTCAGGGAGGCCGCTCATCCTGCTGTTTACTGTTCCACCATCTTGCCCCACCTCCTCTGTAGATTCTTTTGATAGTTTCATTCTGCTATGATCTGAAGGTATTTAGGAGATTATTTCAATTGTTTTATATTTATTTAAGCATGATTTATTCCCTAAGATATGGTCTATTTTGGAAAAAGTTCCATGTGCTGCTAAGAACCATATGTATTCTGTTATCATTGGATGAAACATTCTGTAGTTATCTGTTAAGTGCATTTGTTCAACGGCATGGTTTAATTCTGATATTTCTTTGTTGATTTTTTGTCTAGTTGACCTGCCTATTTGTGAGAGTGGGCTCTTAAAGTCCCCTGCTATGATTTTATTGGACTCTATCTTTTTTTTTAATATCCAGTAGTTTTTATTTTATGAAATTGGGCATGCCAGTATTTGGCGCATAGATATTTGTAATTGTTATCTCTTCCTATTGAACTTTCTTTTCCAGTATGTACTGACTATCTTAGTCTCTTCTGATTAGTTTTGCATTGACGTTTCCTGTGTCTGAAAATAAGATAGTTACTTCTACTTGCTTTTGGGCTCCAGTTGCATGTAGTATTGTTTTCTATCCTTTCAGCTTCAGTCTGTGTGCTTTGTTGTGATAAGGTGTGCTTCTTGCAGGCAACATATATTTAAATTTTGTTTTTGAGCCAATATTTCAGTCTGTGTCATTGATTGGGGCATTAAGACCATTGACATTGAGAGTTATTATTGTAGGGTATTTACTGGATCCAGTCATTGCATTATTTTTCAATGCTGATTCATTTTTTTCTTTTTGTTTAACTACCTCCAGTTACATGTATACTCTTTTTTGGGGGCTCTTTGGTGCTAATGGTCTCCCTGTCTCTGTTTAGTAATCCTTTAAGTATTTTCTACCATGCTAGTTTAGTGATCATATATTTCTTTAGAGTTTGTTTGTAATGGAAAATCTTTACTTCTCTGTCAATTTTGAAGGCTAATTTTGCAAAATATAGAAATCTGGATTAACAATTCTTTTCTCTCAGGGATTCACTCCAAGCTCTCCTGACCTTTAAGATTTGTGTTGAGAAATCCATTATTATTCTGACAAGCTTGCCTTTATAGGTTACTTGCTGATTTTCTCTAATGGTTTTATTACTCTCTATTTTTGTTGAATTTCTAGAATTTTGATGGTTTTGGTGAGGTTCTTTTCTGGTCGTGGCTATTTGGAGTTCTGTACCCCTCTTAAACTTGAATATTCAATTCTTTCGCTAGATTTGGAAATTTTTCTCCTATTATTTCAGTGAATATATTTTTTGAGTCATCTTCTAATTCCTTTAGTCCTATAGTTATGAAGTTGCTTTTTTTGAGTCATCCTAAGAGTTTTTGGGTACAACTTCCATGGTGTCTTACTGTTTTTAGGGTGTCAGTGAGTACATTATATACTACCTTGTCTTCAAGTTTTGATACTCTGTTCCCACAATGATCAAATCTGCTATTCATTGAATTTTTTGTATACTGAATTTCTGCTTGCTTTTTTTTCATAGTTTCTAACTGTTTACCAAAATGATCATTCATATCTTATATTGTTTTATTTTATTCAAACAACTTACTGTTTGTTTCTTTTTTAAGGTTACTGAATATTTTAATTAAATCATATAATTAATCTATTTAAGCTTTTTTTTTTTTGATACGAACTTTGCTTATGTCATTCAGGCTGGCTTGAACACAGTGTATAGCTCGAGTTGGCCTTGAGCGCATGGTGTTCCTTCTGCTTCAACCTCATAAATTCTAGAATTACAAGATTACACTACCATGCCTGGCTCATTTAAATCCTTTTTAAGCTCATTAAACAGCTTATGAATTTGCTTTTATGTTTCTACTTGATTTTTTAGTTCTTTGCCTGTAACTTCTAGTACTTGCTAGATCAGCTTTTAGGGAATTAAGGGATCTTGGAGGTTTCGTGTTAAGTTGCTTTCTAGTCTTTCTGTTGTTTTTGTGCTAAAGGTTAAAGAGCAATTAGGATAGAAAAATTTGTCACTACCGTGGAGATCTGTTTAGTAAGTCTATCTCCCTGTGTTGTGTCCTTGGGCTTGGTTATGTGTTGGTGTTTATACCCTTCTTCAACCTATCCTACATAACATTTGAGGGTTTTCATAGTGTCCAGCCTTCTTCTGGTCTCCATCACCACTCAAAGAGCATAATATGAGCTATGGTAATGTTGATGACACAAAGGCAAACTGGATATTGGCATACAGTAAAAATCAATTAAAAATAGCAACTACAATACCATTAACGATAGAAACCAACAATAACAGAGTTGAAAACAAATTGGATGTTGACTTCCTATCACAACCAATAAAATCTGTAACTCTACTTCCCTTAATAATAAAAAAGAGATCTTCAATAATAATATAGACAAAAAGACAAACCAAATATTGACAACTCTACTTCCCTTAACAATGAAAAAGAGATCTTCAATAATAACATAGACAAAAAGACAAACCAAATATTGACACACAGTAAATATCTGCTAAAAACAACAACTATGCCACCATTAAACATAGGAATCAGCAATAGCATAAACTAAATAGGTATAAATTAGTAAAGCTTACTAGTGATAATAATAAAAATGAAGGGTGTGGAGAAAGGGAAAATGAAAGTAAAACTTGAAAAAGAAATGAAAGAAAAATGAGAGAGAGAAGTGACATAAAATTCCAGTTAAACAATAAAATAAGAAAAATAGAATTAGGTAAAAGTAACAGAAAAAGTAAATAAGAAAAAGAGTAAAACAAAAAGCAAAAGAAAAAATGGAGAGAAAGAAAGATACCCACCACCACCAAGAAAAATAAAAGGAGAAATGAATCCAAAAACTTGGTCTGGGCCGGGGTTATAGCTCAGTTGCACAGTGCCTGCCTGGCATGTGCAAGGTTGTGAGTTTGAGTACCAGTACAAAAAAACAAGAAACAAAAAAAAACTTGGTCTGCACTGAGGTACTTGGGTGAGTAGTTTCTTTCCAGTGCCTGTGCTGTTGGACTCCACCGGATCTAGGGAGGGATAGTGAATTACATCTAGGGCTTGTTGTGTTAGCATATCCACTTTTTGTTGTGTCTGTGCCGACTCCTGCTCCACTTTTCCTGTTGGTATATTGTTTGCCTCTGAGCTGTGTTTACTCCAGCTGTTTTTAGTGTTTATGACTTGTGATTCCCAACTAACTTTCTAGCCTGTGAGATCATGTGATATCCCTCTTGTTCCAGAGGCCCCTCTATCAGTAAACCCTTGGATGTGGCAGATGTTCAACACCAAGGCGTATCTCTTGATTAGATTGGCATTGAGTTCTGTCCTGAAAGAAGGCAGCAGTGGGGAGCCAAGTGGTCCACTGGACTCATTTCCAGTACTTTCAGACTCAGCACCCTTGGAAAACCACAAGTGACCAGCTTGGCTTCGCGCCACAAATGGTGGGACCACAATGTCCTCCATTGAGCTCACCACTGCTTAAACTTCTTAGGGAGTCTCTACGACTGTGTCTTTTAGCTATCTCCAACCCAGTTACTTTGCCAGGGTAACCCCAAAAATCCTGACGTGTGGGTGTTCTGGTTCCCAGAGTAGCTCAGTCTTAAACAATAAATCTCTTCTCAAAATGGCTCCTGAATATATCATTCACAAATGTGATAGGTGCAGTAATGGATTTTTTCTCTGACACTACCCTGCCATGGGACGGAGTCCCCACACTGTATTTGCAACTTACAATAACTGGGCTTTTCTTGGGGTTATCATTGCCAGTCCATTATCTCTGGTGCTCCTGATTGTCTCTGGGCTTACCTTGTGTTTATGGAGATAGGTCTCTCTCCCTCATATGTAGGGTTAGTGTTCCAGAATGCTTCATTCTTTTTTCTATGTTGTCTTGAGTTTCTGTGTGATTTATAGTTTTTCTGCTGTCTCTTGATATCCAGAGCTATGCTTTTCTTTCTCTTCACTAAATTGCTGTTTTACAGGTGTCTCAATTCCAGGCCTTGGAGAGGCTGTGGTTTCCTTCCCACTTTTACTTCATCATCTTTCCATCTTTTGCCACTTTCTGAAGCAGTTCTGGAAGTCTGTCGCATCCTTACAAGTGTAATAAAAAATATAGTGAGTGCTGCTGCTGACTGCATCCACTGAAAATGGAGGCTGGTAAAAACATTTTAGTGTGGTCAGTGTTCACCTTACCCTCTGAATCTGACACTGTGCAACATTTATCTTTTTCCCAGAGTCAAAATGACCATGAAAGGTATATGTTTTGAATCAATTCAGATTATTAAGACACCCATAACAGTACTACAACTAAAGACATTCATGAAAAAAGATTTCCAAAATTGCTTCATAAAGTGACAAGAATGATGGAATAAGTATAGGAGGGAGAATATTTTGAATGGAATTAATGGCAATATGTCTTTAACTGTAACAAATTTTTAAAATTTAAATATGCATCATATTTTTCGATTTTATCTTGTATCTCGGCGTAGATTGCTAGATCATATGGTAACTCTGTATTTCATATTTTAAGAAACTACTGAACAAACTATTTTTCAAAATAGTTTTGGAAAAATTATGAGGGTTCAAATTTGAGGGTCACCAATACATGAGGATTCCTATTTCTCCATGTCTAAGTTAACATTTGTCACTATCTCTTTTGATTATAGCCATCCACTTCTTGAATATGAAGTGATATCTCACAGTTTTGATTTGTATTTCCCTAATGGTTAGTGACATTGAGCATCTTTTTGTGTACTTATTGGCCATTTGTATATTTTCTATGTTGAAATGTTTGTTGAGATTTTTTAGTCATTTTAAAATTGGGTATTTGTCCCAATTTTATATTTTATATAAAGAAAAGATTCTTTATATATTCTAGATTTAAGTCCCTGTATTGGTCTTTGTCCAGTTGTTGGAACACCCACAAATTATGGGAAGAGAGGTTTAAATTGTCTCATGGTTTCAGTTGTGTCTGTCCATGCTCAGCTCACTCCAGGGGAGGAACATCATGGTAGAATGGTGTGGGAGAGCAGTTCCTCATCCCATGGTGACCAGAAAGCAGCAGAGCACAGGGAAATG
The DNA here is from genome assembly GCA_004363535.1 of Dasyprocta punctata. Taxonomy (NCBI): domain Eukaryota; kingdom Metazoa; phylum Chordata; class Mammalia; order Rodentia; family Dasyproctidae; genus Dasyprocta; species Dasyprocta punctata. The sequence continues at coordinate 109,204 of RJWM01000104.1, read as the reverse complement.
CTGGAAGAGACATGTTATCCTCCAAATGCATGCCCCCTGTGACCCACCTCCAACTGGACCCTACCTGATTCATCTATGAACACCAGTAAATTAATCCACTGATCAATATGGCTCCCTGATGATCCAGTCACCTCTCCAAGAGACTTCTAATCCAGTCAGGTTGACAAGATTACTGGTATGGACCCTTATCAGACATGTGATTTGCAAATGCTTTCTCACGTTCTGTGGTTGTCTTTTTATCTTCTTGATGTATCTCCTAACTTCTGTCAACTTTTATGAATTTTGTGTAAGTTCTTTTAAGTTCTTTGAGGATTCAGTTATTTTAAAAACTTCATAATGTGCTGTATAGTCCTTCTGAAAATCTGTCATGAGGCCTTTTATTGCCTAAAAATAATATTTATTATCAGTGAATACCAGAAAAGCATCGTGAAAAAAAAGAAATCTCCCTGAAAGTTCATCTGAAGGCAAGAATATACCATTTGTACAATTTGAGTTTAAAGAGAAATATGAAATGATCAAATTATTTTCTGTTTCTCTGCTGAGTTCAGCTTTCAGTTAACCAGTGGTAGGAATTTAGAAAATTTTCTTCTCACATTTGGTTTTCAACTCAATCGTCTTGCTAGGAAATCCATTATCTTTCTTAGCAATCTTGTTTTAGTAGTCAGAGGCTGAGCTTTGATCTTTTCATATTACTCTTGTAGCAGGTAATGCTTTCCTGCACTTTTACATGTAGAATGGAGGGCTGTCTCATTTGCAGAGATACAAAAGACAGTAACATATGCATTAAAAAAATATTCTCTCTCATATTTGAAATCCTTGCTACCGAAATCTTGGGAAACAGGATTACTATCCCCTTTGCATAAATGAGTTAAGCCAGACTCAAGACAGGTTAAATAGCTATCCCCAAACCACCCAAATGTGAGTGACAAAACAGTTTAAACCCAGGGCTGTCAGATTCCCTCTCCCCACTGTTTCTTCTGTTTTTAAAGCTTTATTCAAAATTGAAATAGGTTAAATAAAAATTCTTGAAGTATTTAACCCTGACTTTAATCTAGTGGGTTGAAATATTTCAGTGTCCAGAAGTAGCATATTGTTAATGTGCTGTGATCCATGGGTTCTGAAATTGGGCCACTAAAATGGACATTTAAGGTGGTCCTATTTTATGTACAGTCTCAGTCTGTCTGTCTGTCTGTCTGTCTCTCTCTGTCCTATAGATCCCTTCCCCACCCTTTACATCTTTTTTAGTTCATCTTTGTGACATATATGATTACATTCATTGTGGGTAATTGGTAAGTATACGGACACATCTTAAATTCTTTTACATCCCTTTCCCCTACCACCTTGCCCCACTTCTGACTCTTGGTCCCCTTCCCATTTGCAAAAGGTCAATCTGCATGTTTCCTTACTTTGCTCTTTACTTTTTTATACTTGGGGTTTTGAACCTGCCTGCAGGTCCTAAAAGAAATGGGGGTCTCGAGGAGAGGGCATGGAGATGGGGGAGGGCAAGGCTGGGGAGAGAGAAAGGAAGACAAGACGAGTATCCGATCAAGTCTTCGTTTATTGCGGAAATGTTCAAGGTTTATATAGAAACGGGAGTGGAAGCTGTCATTGTATGGGGGCGTGGACAGGGGAGGATCATGGGAAATGTAGGCTGACGCACCGGATGCCCACAGGCCAGAGAGGCGGGGCAGCAGCTGTGAAGCTTTACCGCTCTCTACAGGGTTTCTCATAGGAGAGAAACTATGTTTTATTTAAGTTTGTGTGTCTGGTTTATTTCACTTAACATTATGTTTTCAAGGTGTATCCGTTTTCCTAGAAATGTCTCGAATTTATCTTTCTTTATAAAGGACTGTCAGAGTCTACACATTATACCTCAAACTGATGAATATATGTTTTTCCTTTTATAAATAAACTGTCTGTTCCTACAGATTTAGAATGTTTTTTCTAACCAATTGTATTTCTCTGCAGAGTAATTAATTGTATGTGACTATCTTAAAGTATTATTTGAGGATTGTGTTTTATAGAGTGATGACATTAGCAAAACAAAATATTTCTCCCCAACCAAAGTATATTTCAAATTCAGACTCAAGTAACATTGAAAATAATTATTTTCATGATTATATATTTCTTTATTTTTGCTACACTATAGCATGTATGAACAAAATAGGTACTCCAGGAAACAGTGCTTTTTTACCTTGGTTGTATTTAAGAAATACAGATTTGTGCAATTAGAAGTTTAACTGTTCCTAAAACACCCATCATGTATTCATTTAATACAGAGTATGTGCTCTATACCAGGCATTATTATGTATACCAGTGGGAAGCGAAACACTTTCACTGGTGTTCGATAATAGGGAAGGACAATAGCTAAACACATATATTATGACTGTGTGTGATTGAAAAATAATACAATCGACAAAGTACTTTGTATTACAGGCACTGTTATTTAGTTTATTATTAGAATAAACTCAGCATGACATTTACATCATTAGCATCCTTGGCTGTTTCCCCGGTTTCCTTTTTTCTTTCTTTTCTACACAAGTTTTATAGCATTCATTTGGGGTAAACATGAAGAATTGCTGGTTTTACTCTTGATGGTTGTAAATGTTTCTGTGAACTAAAAGTATGTATTTGTTTGAATAGCCATCATTTTAAGAAGTTGTTTTAATGAACATTTACTAAGTACAAGGCATTATGTTAGGAAATGGAATATAAAATGACACAATCATTTACATTCTGAGAAAAAATATTCTAGTGTTAAAATGCAAACTTGTAAAAGTGTAGGTCATTGGAAGGCATAGTACCTTCTTCTCTAAAGAGTTAACATTAAGAGGCTTTGTTTTGTAGATCAAAAAGTAATGGAATGTATGAATAAGAGAAGAGAGATAATGAAAGGGAAAGTTATAAAGGTACTGAAAACAACCATGATTTTTTACCTAGGACTTAACAAATCAAAAGTTTGCTTTGGCAGTGGGAAGTACTATTTATAAAGCATGGTAGTAGGGCAGAGTAGTAATTCTGGAATTATGTATGCTTTTTATGGTTTTATGTGTTGAATGACTTGAAATTTAAAATTAAATATCACTTTTTGCTCCAGAAATATTTTTTTGCACATTCTTTAATTCAACAAATACAACTGTTTGTGTGCTAAGTACATTCCTGCCTCTGAGGATCATATAGTCTAATAACAGGGTCAAACAAATAATAATTAATTTTCATGAGACTCTTGTTCAGGCTCCTTTACATCCTGTCTACTGCTATTAAATATGGGAATTCTTTAAAGCTAATTCCTCAATTCTAATCCTTTGTTAATCTACCACCAGATATGTTTATATAGGTATCCTGTAAATAAGCAGGGTTTCTAAATTTTCTCTGAACCTAGACTTTCCTCTGACTGTTTTTATGCACTTACTTCAGAATATCTTCTCTTAGGTGTTTCAGGGTGCCTCATTTTGCTATTCATTAATTCAGTTCAGTCAGCAAAGATTTATTAAGTACCTACTATGCCAAACTGTTTTAGTTGCTGAAGAAAATGATAAATTCTTTGCCCTCACAGAATTTATCTTACAATGAAAGAAAAATAATAAACTATTAAATAAACATATAACATCAGGTAAAGATAAAACTAATGAAGGAAAATGAGTAAGGGAAAAGTGCATAACTAAACATACTTTAAATAGGGTAATCAGGATACAAATGCCTTGCTGGAGAAATGGCATTTATATAGAGATTGATGGCCAGGGGTTTAGCTCAGTGGTACAAGTGCCTGCCTGGCAAGCATGAGGTCGTGACTTTGATCCCTAGTACAAAAAAAAAAAAAAAAATTATATGGAGACTGAAAAAAACAAAAGAGCAGACAACTTTAAAATCTGGAAGCAGAATATGCCAGGCAAAAGGAACAAGTTAAAGGGCCATGAGATGGGATTGTGCTTGGCATATTTGAGGAAAAGAAAAGATGTTAGTGTGTTTGGAGAGAATGAATAAGATGAATTGTTGAAATTGTGTCCAGAGAACTGGTCAGATGATATAATATGGAATCTTAAATGCCATGGTAAAGATTAGGGATTTGTTTTGGCTTGTATCTAGATGTCCACCCAAAGGCTCATGTGGTCATAGGTGGGGCATTTTGGAGGTGGCTGGGTCTACAGTGTGGTGTTGGGATTAAGGATGTGATGTGGAATTGATTCATGGTGTGATGCTAGGATTTTGTGTGCCCATCCTGAGTGGATAGACTATAAGGGACAGAAAGAGAGCTGCTGTTGTCACTTGTCGCTTGCTGCTTACTACTTTACTGCTTTGCTGCCTTCTGCCTGCCATGGACTGTTTCTCCTCTGTGATGCTCTCTGCCAGGCCACTCTGCCTTGCAGCCGACCAACTGCGGACTGAAACCTCTGCAAACTGTGAGCCAAAATAAACCTTTCCTCCTTTAGCTTTGGGTGTCAGGTATTTTATCTCAGTAACAAGAAAAGTAACTAAGAGAGGATTTTATTCTAAATGTGCTGAGTAATATATCTTAAAGCATATTAGAGCAAAGATATGACATGATTGTATATATTTAAATTTTTAAACATTTTAATTTTATATTTTATTTCCTTTTCATTAACTTTAATTCAAACAGTCCTATGACATTGGTGACTACCGCATTGGACAACACCATTTTAGGATGTCCATTTGTGTTGTAGGGAGATAGAAAATAATAAAATACCTGGGAAGCACCTGTGTTTCACATATCTGTCTCCAGAAACCATTACTCCAGGGGAGAAAAATCCAGACTGAAGGAACTCTTAAGTTTTCAAGAGCCTCGGGGTTCTGTATGTCTACATCCAAAGTTTCTATCAGTTTAGGATTCTAAATGCTATTGTTGTTATATATTCTAAAGATTGAGATATAGTTTAGAATGATTATTTTGGCTACCAGATAGAGAAATGAGTAAAGGAGCAAGAATGGAAGCAAGAAGTCCATGTTAAACTATTGCCATCTGTCAGATAATAATATTGTATGTACACCAACGTGGTGGCAATGTTCTGATTTGGAATATATTTTAAAAGGAGATGTGCAAGGATTTTCTAATTTAGCTATATACTAGGTAAAAGAGAAAAATAGTAGTCCAAAATGAATATTGCATTCTTGGCTTGAACAACTAGGTGAACAATGTTATCATTTATTGAGATGAGAGCACCACAAAGCAGAGCAGGTTGGGAGGATGGTTAAAAGACGTTGTTTTGGACATAATAAATTTTATCTTTCAGCCTACTCACATAATGTTTCATGAAAGAACACAGACACGTGCACTGGTGGAGGCCTTGTTAGCTGGGGAGAAACAGCAATGAAACCGCCTCCACCTCCTGCTGCTCCCTTCCCCCTGCCCCCACCCATAAGCACCCAGATGTGACACAGGCTGAGATGATAATAACTGAAGTAACTGAAGTAGGGAAGTTACCTGACATTTATGTTATTTGATTGACTTCACAGGCCTGGGGCCAGTGGTCTGGGTAACTATTTAGAGATAACAATATGCAATATAGTAATGATTATGGATTTCCTACTGCCCTATTACTGTTTTGTTTTGTTTCATTTTACTGTTCTGTTTTACTCTCTTTAAAATAAAAAAAAAAGGAACACAGACACAAACATGTATATACTATGTAATTCCACATAGATGACGTTAAGAACAGGCAAGACTATTCTGGATGATAGATGTTATAGTAGTGGTAATGTTTGGAAACTGGTACCAGCCAGAAAATGATACATAAGAAACTTCCATAGTACTACAAATGTTTTATGTCTTGACCTGGTTGGATGCATATCTATATCTACATCTATATCTATATCTATGCTTATTAGCCTTTGGGTAGAGATGACACTGGAGTCTGGAATTCAGAGTAGAGACCAGGGCTAAAGATATATATTTGGAATCAGTGTGTATTTTGTAGCCATAGGATTAGATGAAATCATGTTCCAACATTTAGAAGTAAGAAAAGAGATAACTATCCAAGAAAGGAAGCTTAAACTTAGTGGCTAATGCACCAGTAGGGAAACCAAAAGGGCACAGTGTCTCAGAAGCTGTGAAAGGAGAGTGTCTCACAGTGTCTCAGAAGCTGTGAAAGGAGAGTGTCTCAAAGAGGCATGGCAAAAGTAATCGAGAGGGTAAATAAAAGGAGGATCGAGGACTGAGAATTGTTAAAACTCAGACCTAACTTGATTAGTTACCAGATGTAGTTTGGAAAACCAGAAACCTCAACCATTTACTTTTCCTTACTCGTCTCTGTGATTTATTATGAAATCATATGATAAGATTATCTCCTGCTAAACTCTGAAATCTACCTACTTCTTTTTACCATGGGAGACAAAGCTGGCAGGGGTGATTGGTTTTTGGGTTGCTAGATTTAGCACAGACTTGTGCATGGAATATACTTGCATTAAAAATATCTATCTGGTATTCAAATTGAACTGGACACCATGTAATTTTATCTGGCAGCTCTGTTAGCGTCTGGTGAGGCAGTGGGCTATGGAAGAAATATATGCATCCCAAAAAAATTCATATGCCAAATTAAGGAATTTGAGTTTTTAACTTCATGGCAGTGGAAAGCCTTTGAAGAGTTGTAAGCAAATGATATTAAGTTTACATTTTAAAAATACATGGAGGAAAGTAGACTACAGAGTGATTTAAATTGAAAAACTATTGGAATGATCTAAAAGCCAGTCTTCTGGTGCTTTAAATCAACGTAGTGGGGCAAGTCTAAAGAATAGTCAACTATGTAATATGTAATATCGAGCATACATGATAGGTAAAGCTGGCACATTGTGGACACTCAATAAATATTCTTGCTTTGGATTGAGTCTGAAGAATAGGAAAAGTAAATACCGAAAAGGTTGTGGTATATGCTAGGAAAGCTGGGAGAAGTGTGTGGCTGTACTTAGCTGGTGAAACAAGAGGATCACTTGAGCCCAGGAAATCAAGGTTAGGCTAGGCAACATAGTGAGACCCTGTCTCAAAAAATAATTAATAAATGAATACTGATAGAAAAGTTTCACTGGAATGGGAAATCTCAAAGATACAGGGGAGTCTGAGAAATTTATGATCACTGGACCAGCATTACAAAAAACTCTCAAAGATATCCTAAAAAGAGACAGTGAAGCCAACACTGCCAATAAGTCAAAAAGAATGAATACCTGGTGGAATGAACAGATAAACAAAAGAGGAAAAAAAAGATAAGGATTTCAGCAACAGGAAAATAATGTAATGACACAAATAAATCAATACTTCTCAGTAATAACTTTCAATGTGAATGGTCTCAATTCCTCAATCAAAAGACACAGATTAGCAAAACAGATCAAGGAATAAAACCCAACAATATGCAGTGTACAAAAAAACACATTTAATTAAAAAAGAAACTCATAGAATAAAGATCAAAGGATAGAAAACAGTATTCCATGCAACAAGAACTCAGAAAAATTTAAGAGTAAGTATCCTAGTTTCATACAAATTTAATTTCAAGCCCAGACTGATCAGAAGAGACAAGTTCCCTACATATTAGGTAGGGAACAATTCAGCAGGAGGAGTTAACAATTATAAACATGAATCACCAAGTACTGGTGCACTAAATTTTATAAAACACACACACTAATGGATATGAGAAATCAGATGAACACCAGTACAGTTGTAATGGAGAACCTCAATATCCCACTCTCACAAATGGACAGATCAACCACATAAAAAAGTCAACAAAGAAATATCAGAGTTGAACCAAACTTTCAAAGAAGTGAATTTAAGAGATATTGTCCTATCCAACGACAGGATACACATTCTTCTCAGCAGCACATGGGACTTTCTCCAAACTACACCACATACTAGCCCATAAAGCATGCTTAAGTAAATGCAAAATAATCAAAATTATCCCATATATATTATCAGATCATAGTACAGTGAAACTAGAAACCAATGACAAAAGAAACTACAGAAACTATACAAACACGTGGAAATTAAGCAATACCCTCTTGAATAATCAGTGGGTTACTGGTGAAAGTATAAAAGAAATGAGACAGTTCCTACAGTCACACAGTAATGCCAATATAATGGACTGGAACCTATGGATGCAATGAAAGCAATCCTAAGAGAGAATTTCATAGCAGTGAATTCCTACATCAAACAAACAGAGCAAGCTCAAATAAATAGCCTAACAGTGCATCTCAAGGTCCTAGACAAACAAGAACAACCCAAACCCAAAGCTAGTACAAAAAAGGAAACTGTGGTTCACTCCATTAACCCGGGGCTGGGAGACTGGCAGGAAGAGGGTCGGAGATGAGCCCTAGTTCACGTTATTGACCCAGAGCTGTGAAAACTGGCAGGAAGAGTGTCTCAGACAGGCTTTTGTTCACACCACTGACCCAGAGCTGCGGGGACTGGCAGGAAGGGCTCCTGCTCCCTCCATTGACAGGACTCAAGGAACAGAGACCAGTGGGAAAGCCAGCAACTTAGTAGAACCCTAGCTAGAGTGCCCACAGTGGACAGGTGGAACTAGTGACATGGAAAACTCTGAAGCAACAGTAACAATAGGAGCCAGCAGGTACCCCGAGACCTAGGACAGCCAGGACCCCAGCACACGGGTGCACGCACACGTTTAGAGGGTGGAGTAGTCAGCAAGACCAGTGATGTGGAAGTATCTGAAGCAACATTGAGGACCCAGCAGTTGGGCTCATCCACCAACAGGAGACCAGTCCCAGTCCCTACATCCAAAGACCAAAATCAGCTCCATACCTAGCACATTTCCAGGATCTAACATGGATACTACCATAGAGCTGTAAACACCGAAGGTATTTTACTACTTTTTTTCTCCCATGTTTGTCTGATTGACTATCCCTTTCTTGTCTGGTTGGATGTCATCTTGTTTGGTTCTGTATATTGTAGTTATTTTTATTTCAGGGCTTTTTTTCCTCCTGATCCTTGGTCTCCATTTTTCTTTTCTTTCTTTTTTCCTTTTCTTTTTCATTCCCCCTCTCTTTCTTTTTTTTTTCATTGTTTAGGTTTCCTACCTTTATTTTTCATTTTTTTCTATTGATACTCTTTTTTTTTTTTTTTTTTTTTTTTTTTTTTTTTTTTTTTTTTTTTTTTTTTTTTTTTTTTTTTTTTTTTTTTTTTTTTTTTTTTTTTTTTTTTTTTTTTTTTTTTTTTTTTTTTTTTTTTTTTTTT
>RJWM01000104.1:70209-99914 GCA_004363535.1 Dasyprocta punctata | reverse complement strand
CCCTAGTTTTTTGAGGCAGGGTCTCACTATGTAGCTCAGGCCGGCCTTGCACTCGCGTTGTAGCCCATGCGGGCCTTGAACTCACAATGCTCCACCTACCTCAGCCTCCTGAGTGCTGAAATTAAAGGCGTGCGCCACCATGCCCGACTTCTATTGATACTCTTTATCTCTTTCCTCAGCTACTTCTTGAATTAAAATTTTCAAGTGAGTAACATTGTCTCTTCCCTTTCTGATGACTTCTTCACATTCTATTTCTTTCTTTCTCTCCTGTGTCCTCTAGTTTCCCAAAACTTGGGTGATCATCCTTTGACCTCCAGCCTTGACTCTACTATATTTGACCTCATTCATTACTTTATCCTGTCCCCTACCCATCTTAACCCCCTCCACCCCTGACAGAAGGGGAAAATCACTCCAGGGGAAAATCACTGCATACAAGTACATGGTATATGTTTCACTTTGTTATATAACTTTAGAGTTTGCTCCTGTGGTTGAAGGTAGCAGATTAATGGTTACCATAACTTGTCAGTAGTCAAGCTGTACTTGAAATTATTGTTATTACTAACTGTATTACTTTAGCCAGGATGTCATACATGGTATAATCAGTTTTCTCCCCTGTATGATAGCACTGTGATTCTATGTGGTCATGATCATTACCACAGCCCAGTACCAAAGGATTAGATGCTAAGCCAAATAGTAAATGTACATCCTTTACAAATTGGAAAGATAGGTTCTTGGGATAGCTATAAAGAACCATGTACATCTAGAGGACATCCCTGAAGAATAGACATCTCCCAAGGAAGCCTCAATACTGGTGACAAAGGTATCTATCATAAGAAATTGGCAAACATCAACATAGAAAACAAAATAAAATAAAAAATAAAAATAGAAAATGATAAGACACAGTAGCAAAATGCAACCCCAGAACCCCAGATCACCCAGGACAAGCTCAGAACTCAATGAGATAGACTAAATTGAAGGTCAAACACTGAAACTTTCTGAAATGATAGCAACAGGAGTGAAAAATCTAGTGGAAAAAACTGCAGAGAAAATAATCTCTCAGGTACAAAAAAGAAATGGTGCTTAAAATCAAAGACATTAGAGAAGACACATAAAAGAATAGATAAGCTCATGAAAATGATGGAAACAAAAAAATGCCCAGGATAGGAAAGAAATGGAATCTGTGCAACAGATGAAAACAGAAATCCAAGGGATTAAAACCTCCATTGGAAGTGTATACAACAGATTGAACAAAGAAATGGATAGAATTTCAGATTTTGAAGACAGAATCAAAGCTGATCGTGAAACGAAAAATTTCTTAAAAATAGCTAGAGACCATGAAAAATCAATCTGATAGCTACAAGACAAAGCGAAACAGAATAACATAAGATTGACTGGGGTCAGTGAGAAAGTCAATTTGCCCTTCCTGTGAGCCAGCAGGCACAGAGGCAGGGAGACAAAAAGAGCCCCTTCCCCTACCCCCCGTAAGCTACTGGCTGATTCAGAGGATCACAGGCTGAGTTGATAGTAACTGAGGTACAAAAAAACAACTTAATGTTTGTATTGTTTGATTGATTTTGCAGGCCTAAAACCAGTAGTCTGAGCATCTGTTTAGAGGATAACTATCAAATCAATCAAAGCAGAACGCTGGAGGGGCTGTGGGGAAAACGGAACACTTCTTCACTGTTGGTGCGAGTGTAGACTGGTGCAACCACTGTGAAAATCAGTGAGGATATTCCTCAAAAACCTAGGATCAGCTGGGTGTGGTGGCACACGCCTTTAATCCCAGCACTCGGGAGGCTGAGGCAGGAGGATCATTGTGAGTTTGAGACCAGCCTGGGCTACAAAGTGAATTCAAGGCCAGCCTGAACTGCATAGTGAGACCCTGTCTCAAAAAATAGGGGCAGGGATTTAGCTCAGTGGCATAAGCGCCTGCATGATAGGCACGAGGTTGTGAGTTCGATTCCAGGTACAAAAAAAACAAAAAACAAAAAAACCTAGAATTAGATTTCCCATTCAACCCAGCTATTCCCCTTCTGGATATTTTCCCAGAAGAATTAAAATCATCACACTACAGTGATATATGTGCACCTGTGTGTATAGCAGCACACTTTGGAAACAACTCAAATGCCCATCTACTGAGGAATCGATAAAAAAGATGTGGTATTTTTATACAATGGAATAACACTCAGCTACAAAGGATAAACTTGAGACTTTTATAGGTAAGTGAATGCAACTTGTGACCATTCTCATAAGCGAAATAAATCAGACTCGTGTAAACATCGTATTTTCTCACTAGTGTAAGAATTGGAGCAAGTAAATAAGATCCAAAATGTACAATATATACTGTAAAATGGAAAGAAACTGTTCAAAAGGAAAGAGAAACTGGGATGGGGGAAAGGAAAAAAGTAGGAAGGGAAAAGGAAAAAAAAATATATATATATTAGTTAAGGTAGTTATACTACTCATTTCTGTTAGTTCATTGAAAAGAAAGGTTTGTGCCAATCTTTGATGAATTTTTCATGTATATCTTGTAATATGAGCAAGTACTTTAAAGATAACAATATGCAATGTATTAACCATTGTTACTGTACTATCTTGTTTTAAAATTTTGTATCATTGTTTTTTTCCCTTTAAATATAACAAAGAAAGGAAACTGTAAGGATCCAGGCAGAAATTAGTGAAATTGATTCTAAAAAAGCACTACAGGAAGTCACTGAAGAGTTGGTTCTTTGAAATAATAGAACAAAGTAGACAAACCCTTAGCCAAACTTACAGAATAAAAAAAGACCCAAATCCATGCAATTAGAAATGAAAAAAACACAACAGATTCTGCTCATAGCCAGAAGATCATTGGTAATTACATAAAAAGTACTCTAATAAAATGGGAAATTGAGAAGAAATGGCTAAATTCCTAGATTCATATGAACCAAGAAAATAGAAAAATCCTGAATAATCCTATATCAATCAATGAAATTGAAGAGCTAAAAAAAAAAAAAGAAAAAAACAAAAACAAGCAAACAAAAGACTACCAACAAGAAAGCACAGATCCTGATGGATTCACTGCTGAATTCTCCAAGAACTTTAAAGATAATATAATACCAATAGTCCTCAGACTCTTCCATGAAATTGAGAGGAAAGCAGTACTCCCAAAGTCCTTCCTCAAAGCAAGCATTATCCTGATTCCAAAACCAGTAAAGGACCCAACCAGTAAAGGGGACTACAGGTCAGTCTCTTTAATGAACATAAATATAAAAATCCTCAATGCAATACTGACAAACAGAATGCAGAAAAATCATCAAAAATATCATACATCATCATCAAGTGGGATTCATTCCAGGGATGTAGGGATGGTTCAACATACACAAATCAGTAGATGTAATACACCACATAAACAGAAGGAAGGACAGAAATCACATGATCATCTCAGTATATGCAGAAAAAGGATTTACCAAAATGCAGCATTCATTCATAATAAAAGCCCTAAAGATAATAGGTATAAAAGGTCTTTACCTCAATCTGATAAAAGCCATCTATGACAAAGCAATATCCAACATCATGCAAATGTAGAGGAACAAAAGCTTTTCCTCTAAAATCAGAAACAAAACAAGGATGTCTTCTATTGCCACTCCTGTTCAATATAGTTCTCAAAACATTAGCCAGAGCAGTTAGGGAAGGGAAAGAAATAAACGTTATGTAGATAATTTAAATTATCCTTATTTGCATGTGACACCTGCTGTATGTAGAGGACCCCCAAAATCCGACCAAAAGACCTTAAGAATTAATAACCAAATTCAGTACCATAGCAGGATACAAAGTTAACACTCAACTATCAGTAGCCTCCTTTTTTTTTTTTTTTTTTTTTTTTTGCAGCACCGGGAATTGAACGCACAACCTTGCGCCTGTCAGACAGGCGCTTAAGTCACTTAGCCAAACTCCGAGCCCTGCTTTTTTGAGGCAGGGTCGCACTATGTAGCTCACGCCGGCCTTAAGCTCGCGTGGTAGCCCAAACCAGCCTCGAACTCACAAGGCTCCTCCTACCTCAGCCTCCTGAGTGCTGGGATTAAAGGCGTGCGCCACCACGCCCAGCTCAGTAGCCTTCTTATACATCAGCAAAAACTCAGTGAGAGAAAAATTAGGGAAACAATAGCTTTCACAATAACATCAAGAAAAATGAAATATTTAGGAATCTAACCTAATCACAAGAGCAAAATACCCCTATGTACAAACTACGATGCTATGAAAAAGGAGATTAAAGAGAACAGAAGATGGAAAGATTGTCACTGTTCCTGAATAGGTAGGACAAATATGGTCTAAATGGCTATACTTCCAAAATTGTTATTGAGATTTAACACAATCTCAGTCAAAATACCTCACAAAATTAGAGAAAACAATCCTAAAATTCATGTGGAACCAGAAGAGACCCAGAATAGCAAGGCAAAAGACATCACAATCCTAGAATTCAGAGTTTCTACAAAGTTCCAATGATTAAAAAGAGTGTAACATTGGAAAACACACAAACAAATGAGCAAACAAAACCGGACTTGTGAATCAGTGGAACAGAATAAAGGATGCACAAACTCCAGGTACACTTGGCTACCTTATGTTTAACGAAGTGGTCAAATACTTCAGCTAGAAGAAAGATATCCTCCTTAGCAGATGGTTCCAGGAAAACCAGCTATCCACATGCCAAATATTGAACCTAGACCCATGTCTCTCACCATGCACTGAACTAAAATGAAAATAGATCAGAGATCTAAATACTAAAACAGATACCCTTAATCTGTTGGAAGACAAAATAGGTAAAACTTGAGCATACAGATATAGGGAAAGATTTTCTAAACAGAACCCTGGTTGCACAAGAAATAATACCTAGAATCAACAAATGTGATCACATCAAATTAAAAACCTCACTGCATAGGAAAGGAAACCACCAACAGAGTGGTGAGATGGCCTACAGAGTGAAAAAATATTTTCCCAACTATTCTTAAAGCAAAGGACTAATATCTCAGATATATAAAGAACTAAAAAAAATTTAGAACCTCCATATCTACAAGACGCAATCCAAATATGGGCATATAAGATGAATAGACACTTTTCAGATGAAGAAAAATAATGGACAATAAATAAATGAAAAAATGTTCAACATTGCTAGCCATTCAAAAAATACAAATTAAAACAACACTGAGATTCCATCCTATTGCAGAAAAAATGGCTGTCATCAAGAAATCAACCAATAACAAATATTGGAGAGGCTAGAGGGGAAGAGAAACTTTTTTATTATTGATGGGAGTATAAACTATGGAAATAAGTATGGCAATTCACTAAAATACTGAACCTAAGGGCTGGGAACTTAGCTCAGCAGTGTATGTGCCTACCTGGCAGGCACAAGGTTGTGAGTTCAATCCGCAGTACCAAAAAACAAAAACAAAAACAAAAACAAAAACTGAACCTAGAAATTCCATTTGACCCCTCCTAGTTATCTTCCTGAAAGAGTTAAAGACATCATATCACTGTGATGTATGCATGTCTATTTTTATAACTAAATTTTGCAAGCAGCCTCTATGTCCATTAGTAAATGAATGGATAATAAAATGTATTTATACACAATGGAGTACTACTGTGCCATAAAGAAAGATAAACTTGAGTCATTTGTAGGAGAATGGTTGCAACTTGAGACCACAGTGTTGAGTAAAGTTAATCAGACATAAAGGCTTGAATATAGCATGGTTTCTCTTATATGAGAAACCTAATATGTAAATTAAGTGCAAAATAAAAGATGATAGGAAAAAGAGAAAATTTTTATTGTAATGCAGCATGAATAATGTATCTGAAGTGTATCTTGATTTAGTATAATTGTTTTATATATTTTGGGCCTGTTAGTCTGGCTGTTAATCTGTAGCTATGATAATTAACTTGATAAGGACTTATACGATAAATAGGTGGATCTGATGCTGAAAAAAAAAAACTTTTCATAAAATGAGGTTGAAGGGGAAAAAAAGAACTGAGGTGTGTTATGTACCTATACCACTTCCTCGCCATGAGTATATTTATTATGTACTGCAAAAATGTACTAATAAAAATCAAAAATTAAAAAGAAAGTAAATACAGGAGAATGGAAATGGACAGAAGGGGGCCCGAGTGGGTTGCCCGGGACTCTGTCATTTTTAGGGACTTGTATAGAATAAAATCATGATGGGGAAAACTGGGAACTCGCAAGGCAAGACAGGCATAAGGTGGGACATAACCATGGTTAACCAATAAGATTAATTGCTCAGGTAGAATTGATTAAATCAAGGACAAATGGGGAAGCCAGTCACATAGTAAGCGAGGGGTGCTTAACAACAATGACTTCCTGTAGCGGGGTGGGATGCTGACTCCTGACTTCCTCAGGGTGATAGAGAACTATTTAGAATATCAGTCCTTAGGATATGGGTGCATTTGTTTTGCCTTTTGTCTTGATAGGGTTTCATTATGCAGTTCAGGCTGGCCTTGAACTCACTTTGTAGCCCGGGCTGACCTGGACCTCACAGTGATCCTCCTGCTCAGCTGCTGGAGTGCTGGAATTACAGGCATGCATCACCATACCTGTTTTAAAACCTCGAATTCTTAAGATGAGAGTGTTTCTTAAGGATGTTTTCTTCTGTTTGAGTTTATTCAGCATATTAAATGTTTCTTCATAAATTATTATGTCACAGTCATTAAAATCACATTTTTATTTTGTTTTAAATTTGAATTCTGTTCTCTAAACTTACAACGGTAGGTTAGAATACTAAACTATGTTTTTATTTATAGATAATGCAGATTGTGAGGTTTTACTTGCTGAGAAAAATTTCCCTTCAGCCTCTGAAGAAAAAAAGAAAAAAGCAAGTATTAAAGTGTAATAACTACATAAATAACTTTATTAATAAAGAATATATTTCTAAGTAACATTTCTATGGGATTAATTTTTCAGCTATTTAAATAGCTTTAAAGCAGTGATTCAGAGCATTTTGTAGTTTACCAATTGCACTACTCAATTTTGTGAAAAACCTATGTAGTATATACATGAATATATATGTTTAATTAAAGAATTAAAATGTACATTTTTCTACTTATTTTTGAATAATCAGATGTACACCATTCATAAAGTAAAAATAAAGTGCACTATGTAGCGAGAACAGCGTTTTATGCTGAGGATCACTTCTGACATTAAGCTTAGAACCTGAATGTCTTTGAGAGAGAATTTGGACTTTATTTTGTTCATTGTAAGAGCTGCTCTTTGAATGGCTGTACATAGTTATGTCTTTTCTCTATATTATTCCAATCAGAAGACTAATTGGTATGTTTGTGTTTGTGTGTTTGTTTGTTTGGATTAATTTTATGGCTGATAAAAGTGAAGTTTTAATTCTTTTGAGGGGTTTGTGGCTGGTCTTTTTTTGATCCAAAGCCAGAACCTTGTATTCTTTCTTTTACACTGTACTGTTTGTTACATAAATTAGGGAACAAATTGAAAAAGAGTGAAAGCATTAAGGAGAGCCATTAGTAAGAAGTTACAGATAATTTGGTGGAAGGTTATGGTGCTTTGTTCAGGGTATTTTGTAGGAGAGATGGAGAGATATGCTTAGATTCAAGAAACTTTTGTCCGTAGAGTTAATGAATTGATATAGAGGATAAAAGAGTGAGAAGTATTAAGACTTCTAATTTTCTGTCTTGAGTGGCTTTGATGGACAGAAATGGTATGTGATGTGATAGAACAGACAGGCATCTAATGATACATGAAGATAGAAACGTTGACAGTCAGTGACCTTTTTACCTACATGCTAAGAACTTCAATGCAAAAAATAGATAATACGCCTTTAATCCCAGCACTCGGGAGGCTGAGGTAGGCGGAGCGTTGTGAATTCGAGGCCGGCTTGTGCTACAACGCAAGCGCAAGGCCGGCCCGAGCTACATAGTGCGACCCTGCCTCAAAAAACCAGGGCCGGGAGTTTGGCTCAGTGGCTTAAGCGCCTGTCTGGCAGGTGCGAGGTTGTGAGTTCGATCCCCGGTGCCGCAAAAAAAAAAAAAAAAAAAAAAAGATAATATACAAGAACTGATGGATAATGATAGTAGAGAAGTAGAAGTTCTAATATAGAGGAAAAAGAAATGCCAGGATTTGAAAACACTGTAACCAAAATGAAGAATACCTTTGATGGATTTAATAGTAGATCATACAAAACTAAAGAAAGGATCACTGTGCTTGAGATATGACAAAAGATACTTCCAAAACTGAAAACCGAAAAGAAAAGCACTGTAAATATCCAGAACAGAAAATCCAAGAAATGTGCGACAAAAACAAAATATGTCATAAATGCATAATAAAAATAATGGAAAAGTCAGGTGTGCTGGCACATGCTTGTAATCTTGGGAGGTTGAGTAAGAAAGATCACAAGTTTGAGCCCAGCCTGGGCAACTTAATGACTCAGGGAAACCCTGTTTTAAAATTTAAGAAAAAAAATGAAAAGGACTGGGGATGTAGCTCAGTATGAAGGCCTTGGGTTCAACCTCCAGTGCAACAACGAACAAATAAAAGCCACTAACGGATTTAAAAGTTAATGGTCAGAAAGCATCAATTAAAGACAGATTTTTCAGAGTGCATAAAAAAATAAAACTCAACTATTTTTTTAAAATGACAAACGCACTTTAAATATAAAGACACATATAGATTAAAAGTAAAGGCAAGTGGATGCACCTTGAGACCATAATGCACAGTGAAATAAACCAGACACACAGCTTGAATCTCATATGGTTTCTCTTGTTTGAGAAACCCAAAATATAAATAAAGAACAAAGTGAAAGGTAATTTGCAAAAGGGAAGGGGACTAGCAGATAGAGGGAGGGGTAAGGAGGGAAAGGGAAAGGAATGAAAAACAGGAGATGTGTTATGTACACGTACCAACATCAGAATCATTATGTACTGCAAAGATGTGCTAATAAACCATAAAAATTTAAAAAAAGGAATGGAGGAAGACATACCACACTAACACTAATCAAAAGAAGATAGGAGCACCTATATTAATTTCAGACAGAGAAGACTTTAGAGCAAGGAATACTGATTAGTGATAATGAACAGTATGATAGCAAGACAAAGGGGTCAGTACTCCAAGAAGATACAAAAATCCTTAATATGTACGTGCGTGATGTCGGACCACCAAAATACATGAGGCATCAACTGGTAGAATTACAAGGAAAATTAGATGAATCCACTATAACAATGGGAGACTTCAACTCTCCTCTGACTTAGTGGATAGACCCAGTAGGTGGAAGACCAGTAAAGACATAGGTGGACTCAGCCACATCATCAACTGAGCAGAACATGATTGACATGAACGCACCACAGCAGCAGACTGTGCATGGTTCTCAAGCACACATGGAGCTTCCACTAAGATGCATCATATCCTAGACCATCAGACACATCGTAATGAGTTTAAAATGGTAGGAATTGCATGCTGTCTGCTTCCAGAGCACAACAGAAGTAAAGTAGAAATCAATGATAAACGAATACCTGGAAACACCAAGATACATGGAAATTTAAAATAAACGTCTAAATAACACATAGAACAAAGAATAAATTTCAAAATGGGTTTTAAACATATTATTGAAACTTTTTATGAAAAATATTTTATAACAAAATAATAAGAGAATGAAAGTAGTTAAAACTCTTTATCATCTTTAAAGTAGTTACTCAGAGTACAAGATATAGGCAAAACAGATCGTAAAATATCCTTTGTTTTATTTTTTGAGACAGGCTCTTGCTCTGTAGTCCAGGTAGGTCTTGAACTCATATGTAGTTGAGGCTGGTCTTGAACTCATGGACATCCTCCTCCCACATCCACTTGAGTGCTAGGATTACAGGCATGCACCACCAAGCCCAGTAAAAATATCTTGAACTAAGTGAAGATACAATTCATTAAAATTTGTGGTATTTAGGAAAAGCAGTGGTTAGAGGGAAGTTTATAGCATTAAGTATACATTTTAGAAAAGTAGAAAGATCTAAAATAAGTAATTGATTCCACCTCAGGGAACTAGGAAATGAAAATTAAATCCTGAGTAATCAAAAGAAAGGAAATAATAGAAATAAAAACAGAAATAAGTGAAATTGAAAACAGAGAATGAACAGAGAAAAGCAACAAAGTCTAAAGCCCGTTCTTTGAAAAAAAAAATCAATATAATAAGTTTCAAGCCAGACTAAGAAAAAGACTGGGAAGACAGAAATTACAGAAGGAACATCACTAGATTTCACAGACACTAAAAAGGTAGTAAATTAATATTATGAGTCACTTTATGCCCACAAATTTGGCCTTGAAAGGTACAATCTAGTAAAGTAATTCCTTGAATCTAGCAATTTATGCAAGAATAAATAGATATAGGCCTATGTATATTAAAGAAACTGAATCAATAATTAACAGTCTTTCAAAATTGAAAGTATCAGGCCTCGACAGGTTCACTGGTGAATTTTACCAAATTTGAGGGAGAAACTGTTCCAATTCACTACAATCTCTTCCAGAAGATTAAAGCAAAAATAGTACTTCCTAACTCATTCTGTGAGTCTGCATATGTCAAAACCTAATAGCAAAATGAGGCAAAGACTTTACAAGAAAACTACAGACTAACATTTCTTATGAATATAGATACAAAAACACCTCAATAAAAATAGTAGCAAATTGAACAGTATATACAAAGAATAACACACTACAACCAACTGGGATTTATCCCCGGCATGCAAAGCTGGTTCAACATTTGAAAATCAGTTAATATAATTTATCACATAAACAAGCTAATAAAATGACATAATCATATCAATATAAGCAGGAATAACCTTTGACCAAATCAAATAAATACTCATTCACAAAATTCTCAGTAAAGTCAGAGAGGAACTCCCTCAAATTAGTAAAGAACATCTACAAAAAACTCAGCTAACATGTTTCAAGTGATAAACTTGGAGCTTTTCCACTAAGATCATTAACAAAGTAAGGATGTCTCTTCTCATTACACTTTCCAACATTGTGCTAGAGTTCCTTGCTAGTACAGTAAGACGAGGACAGAAATTAAAAGGTATACATATTGGGAAAGAAGAAATAAAATTTGAAATAATGACCCAAAAGTTTCCTCCTCAAACAAAGAAGCAATTTTAGCAAGATTGCAGGATACAAGATTAATATACAAAATTTAGGCACTTTGTCTACTTAGCAATGAACAAATAGAACTGGAAATTAAAAGCATGTTATGATTTATATTAGCAACCCAAAAATAAAATTCTTAGATATAAATCTACCAAAATATGTATGATAATGTATACAAGGGAAACTTGAAAGTATTCAATGTTGAAATAGATATAGAGATTGTGGGTTCGTGGATAGGAAGACAATATTATCAAGATACAGTTTTCTAACATGATCTGTAGATTCAATGCAACTCTATTCCAAATCACAGAAAGTTACTTTGTGGATATTGGAAATTTTATTCTAAAGTTTATACAGGAAGGAAAACGCAGAATAACTAATTCAATATTGAAGAAGAACGAAGTTTGAGAACTGACACTACTCAACTTCAAGATTTAGTGTGAAACACAATAATCAAGATAGTATGTGTTCATGGAAGGATGGAACAGAGAGCCTAGGAGTAGACCACGTAAATATAGTCAACTGATCTTTGTCAAAAAAAATACAGGCAAGATAATGGAAGAAAGTTAATCTTTTCTACCAATGGTCTGGCATAACAGAACATCCACAAAAAACAAATCAAAACAAAACCCAAAAAACTTTAGACACAGGCTTTACCCTCTTCACAAGAATTAAGTCTAAATGAATGGATCATGTACCTAAACATAAAATGCAAAACTATAAAAGTCCTAGAAGATAACCTAGAGAAAATCTAGATGACCTTGGATATGGTAATGAATTTTGTATATAACACCAAAGACACAATCTATGAAAGGAATAATTGATAAAGAGTTTCATTACAGTAAAAAGAAACACACTTCAGATATGTGAAAGACAATGTCAAGAGGATGAGTAGACAAACCATTGATTTGGGGGAAAATTTACAAAAAGTCTTGTCTGATAATCGGCTGTCATCTAAAATATACTTTAAAAATTCTTAAAACTCAATAGTATAAAAGTTTTAAAAACAGTGAAAAAAATGATCAAGACCTGAACAGACACTTCACTAAAGATAAACAGATGGTGGTAAGTGTAATTAAAAGTTGTTTAACATCATGTCATTAGAGAATTATAAATTAAAACAAGAAGTTTCTGCTAAACCCATATTAGAATGGCTCAAATCCAGCAATACCAAATACTAACAATACCAAATATTGATGAGGATGTGGAGCATCAGAAACTCTCATACATTACTGGTGGGAATGTAAAATGGTAAAGCCACTGTGGAAGACAGTTTGGTGGGTTTTTATAAAACCAAATATACACACCTGTGATCCAACAATCGTACTCTTAGTGTTTATTCAGCTGAATTGAAAGCTTAGGTGTGTATAAAAAGTTGCATGTGGATATTTATAGCAACTTCATTTATAATTTCCAAAATTTGTGAATAATCAAAATATCATTCAGTAGGTGAATATATAACTCAATTGTAGTATAGCCTGACAATGAAATATTATTCAGCATGAAAAAGCAGTGAGATATCAAGCCATGTAAAAAACAGAAAATTAAAATTCATGTTACTAGGTGAAAGAACCCCATTTGAAAAGGGTATATAATATGTGACTCCATGCTATTCTGGAAAAGACAAAATTGTGGCAGCAAAAAAAATTGTTGTTTTCCAGGGATTGGGAGAAGGGAGGGTTAAATAGGTAGAAAAGATTTTTAGGGCAAACTATTCCATACGATACCAAACAGACAATACATGTTCTTATATATTTGTCAAATCCCATGGAATATATGTCACTAGGAGTGAATCGTAAGGTGAACTATAGACTTTAGATGTTAATGATACATTGGTGTAGGTGCATTTATTGTAATAAATATACCACTGTTGTGTAGGGTGTTGTTATTGTGACAGGATGTATATATGTGGGAAAAAAGGTATTATGAGAACTCTACTTTTTGCTCAGTTTTGCTGTGAACCTAAAACTACTCCAAAAAGTAAAATTCATTATTTTAAAAAATACTCAGTTGCATTTAGAATCATGAAAGAAACTTACAACTTTAAGAGTAACTTTTTTTAAAAATTAGTTTAAGAGTCAGACATGGCGGTGCACACCTTTAATCCCAGCACCCAGGAGGCTAAGGTAGGTGGAGCATTGTGAGTTTGAGGCTGGCTTTGGTTACAAGGTCAGCAAGGCCGGCCTGAACTACATAGTGCGACCCTGCCTCGAAAAAAATTGGGCTGGGAGTTTGGCTTTTTGGCAAGGTTGTGAGTTCGATCCCCTGTACTGAAAAAAAAAAAAAAAAAAAAAAAGATTAACTTTAGTGAACTAATGAAAACCAAACCGAAAGAGTTATAGAAAGTGAGGAAGAGCCGGGCATGGTGGTGCATGCCTTTAATCCCAGCACATGGGAGGCTGAGGTAGGAGGAGCATTGTGAATTCGAGGCTGGCTTGGGCTACAATGCGAGCACAAGGCCAGCTTGAGCTACAGAGTGCGACCCTGCCTCAAAAAACCAAGGCTGGGAGTTTGGCTCAGTGGCTTAAGCATCTGCCCTGGCAGGTGCGAGGTTGTGAGTTCGATCCCCGGTGCCGCAAAAAAAAAAAAAAAAAAAAGCGAGGAAGTACTGTTTATGTATAAATCTTGACTCTGAAGGGAAGTAGAGAAAAAGAACAGTAACTGGATGGAGAAGCAGAGTCACAGAAAGCTTTAGTTTTATTTTTTTTTTAAAGATGGGATATATTAGAAAATTTTAAGGGTGAGTCGGATTGATGGAAGGGAGAAAGAGAATAGCTGAATTTCACCTAACAGGCAGCTGGAGCCCCAGTGGTCTAGAGAGCTACTTGAACTTGGCCTAAATTTTACTTCTTTGTCCTAAAGCAATTTAAAAAAATCTTCTCCACACTGTCTGTATTCTCTCTTTTTTATTTTTTATTCTATTTTAAAGAATAAAACCAAACAAAATGAAACAGAATAAAGCTAATCAAGACAAAACAATGAAAGCAATATAGGACTTAAGAACAAGATAGTAGGAAATCAACAATGACTACCATAATATATCTTGTTATCTTCAAAATAGCTGCCCATGCCATCAGATATAGTAGAATCTAACAAAACCAAGCAGAATAAAACCAAACCAAACAAAACAATGAAAATGATACAGCACTTCAAAACAAGATAATAGGAAATTGACAGTGGCTACCACCTTCCCTTTTTAGTTGCTTCCTCCCCCTTTACCTTCACAATCTCTATCATACATCTTGGATCTCACTAATTCCCTCAGTTCTTTACATTAGAGAGACAACACAATGTTCACTGCTGTGAGTCAGAACCATTTCACCCATGAGCATGATCTCAAATTGCATCCATTTACCTACAAGAGCCTCTAGATTATCCTTCTTTATAGCTGAGTAGCTTTCCCTTGTATAAAAATATCATATGTTTCTTATTCATTCTGTGGTTGATGGACAAGCTATCCCTGCTTTTTTCTGGGTCCTCATTGCATGGAGCATTATCTTCTCTCCTCTGACCTTCAGCCTATGAATTTCCTTTCAAGTCAAATATGTTTTTTATATACAACATATTGATGGATCCTGTCTCCCAATCCACTCTGCCCATGTTTCCTTTTATTGGTGAATTGAGACCATCTACATTAATGGTTGTGACCAACATGCACTGGCTCAGCTCTGCCATGCTATCCTCCTGCTGTTGGCCCCTACTTTGCCCTCCGTTCAATTGCCTTCCCTGCATTTGCACCTCTCCTACTTTCATTCCCTCTTCTCTTTTTATACCCCCAGCCCTAATTTAAAATTCTGTCTTTTGTTCAGGACCCAACTCAAATTTTAACCCTTTACTTACATTTAGTATATTTAAACTTTGACAGAGTTAAAGGACATTTTGATTTATTTTGTTTTTGTACCAGAGAATTGAACTTACAACCTTGTGCTTGCCAGGCAGGCATTTGTGCCACTGAGCTATATCCCTAGCCCTTAAGGGACATTTTGAAAGCATATGGCAGGTTATATCACTTAGTATAAGCAGTCACTGAACAGTCTGAAATTTTCTTTATTTTTTTAAAATTAGTACATGTTTATAGTACATAATGTTTACATTTCTCATGGGGAGTTGGTATATGCATATAACACATCTTAATTCCTTTTTTTTATTCCCTTTCCCTCCCCTTCCTCTTTTCTCCATCTCTTGATCCCTTACTATTTGAGAAACATCTCTCTCCCTACTTCCTATTATTTATCCTTTATTTTGCTCTTCAGTTCTATTGTAGGTTTCTCATATAGTGAATAAAGCAATATACTTTGTAATGTTGCAGTTTCCTGATCTTGAGTACATTTGGCTTCTTAAAAGCAGATTTGTTGTATAGTAAAGACAATTACAGATATATGCAGTATTTTCTCTAAAATTTAATTTAAATATCAGTAATCAGATCTCACTATCATTTGTTTTGTTTTCATAGGACACTTTTTAGGAGATGTTACCTTCAGTGTGGTAGGAAATTTTTTTGACCACTTTAGCATAATGGTAGCCAGCTGTGCATCTCAGTAGCTGTGCTGGGGGAATAAAAAAAAGCAATCTTTATGTTCATCCACTTGATAATGACAAACAGCAAGGTGTATGTACCTGTGTCAAAGTGTAAATGAGAGCTTTACCCACATTACATGCCACATTACATTTTAGTGTATTTATACTTTTTTATTAAATGTTTTGTTTTTATTTTTCTTGTAGAATTGGCCCAACTCAGTACAATGTCACATGAAAGTCAGCTTTTACAACTTTGGGAGGAGGTAGAAAGTGAGTCATCAAGTGATTTGGCTACCAGTGATGACTTAGAGCTACAGTAAGCCAAAGGAGTTACCAATGTATGACAGCTATGACAGAGGTATAACAGGTAGAAATGTGACAGACAGAGAAGTGCAGCATGAAGACTTTGATTCAGATGAGGAAAAAATGGTAATGAAAATAAATATTGAAGGGCCGGGAGTTTGGCTCAGTGGCTTAAGCGCCTGCCCTGGCAGGCGCAAGGCTGTGAGTTCAATCCCCGGTGCCGCAAAAAACAAAAAAAACCAAAAAAAAAAAAAGAAAATAAATATTGACTAGTCAAAATGATCATGTATACCTGAATGATCTAATGTTAGAACTAGGTCAGAAAATATTATTAGGTTATTAGGTTATTGTTTTTCTTATTATTGTTTGTAATAGATGATGTGCTACAAGATGTCTTGAAATACACTATTAATGAAATATAAGAAAACATTCTATTTGCACCATTTATAATACTCAAAAATATATTTATCATGACACCTCACTATCTGAACCAAAAGGCTTCATAGCAAAGCTTTATCATTCTAATTGTCATAATCTCAAGGATTTACAGAGAAGTGACAGATATGGTGTTGAGCTTTTTAGAACAATGAGACTCAAGAGATTTGGTTTCCTTCAAAATTGCCTACATTTTGTTCACAGAAAAATCCGCCAAGAAAGAAAAAACTTGACAATGTGGCTGCTATTTGCTCATCTTTGAAAGCTTTGTTTTGATCTGTCAAGCAATTTCTACACTGTCCAAATGCATGACAGTTAACAAACAACTTGCATCATTTCATGATTGTTGAAGGTTTTAGCAATATGTGCCAAGTAAACCTTCTGAATATGGTATAAAAATATATGCCCTGGTAGATGGAAAGACATTTTGTGCCTTGAATTTGGAAATTTATCCTGGAACTCAGTCACCAGGTCTCTCTTTGTGCAGTAATAAACCTTTTGACTTTGTGAATAGACTTGTTGCACCTATTTCAAACAGTAACCCAAATGTCACTTTCGACAGTTGGGTCACTAGTTACCCATTGATGTTATATTTGCTAAAAGAACATGATTGACCAGCACAGTACCAATTTGCAAGAACAAAGCTGAGATTCCTGAAAAAATGTTGCAAGTTAACAGTAGACAAATGTGTAGTACAATCTTTGGGTTTGGGAAAGACATAGCATTGGCCTCCTATATGGGAAGGAAAAACAAAGTTGTATTGCTACTGTCAACATTACATCATGGTGATAAGATTGATAGTGAGGCTGGTCATTGTGGTATATGGCTGTAATCTCAGCACTTGGGAGGCTGAGACAAAAAGATCCTGTGAATTCAAGGTCAGCCTGTGCTATATATTGAATTCCAGGCTAGTCTGAACTACATTATGGCAAAGAAAAAGTAAAATTGATAATGTCAGTGTTACACCATGATGATAAGATTGATAAATGACTAGCCATGGTGTTGCACACTTGTAATCCCAGCACAGGTCAGCCTGTGCTATATAGTGAATTCCAGGCTACATAGGGAGACCCTGTCTCAAAACAACAAACAACATAAAGTGAATCCTCAACACAAATGAAGGCAGAATGGTTACAATATACGATAAAATGAAAGGCGAAGTAGATGTCGTTGATGAATTATGTAACAACTATGATGTCACTTGAAACATAAAATATTGGCCAATGTTTGTGTTTCACTGGATCCTAAACATTCACAGTTTGCAAAGAAACAATGAACACAGAATATCACAGAGAAATTTTCTTAGAGGATGGGACTGGAATTGATAACAGATCAATTACAATAGAGGAAGAACAGTATGTATCTACTCAAAGAACTCTGCAAAAGAATTTTGGAGAAGACCAGTGAACAGACAAGTGAGACACCATGAGAACCTTCTATCAAAACAGGAAACCAGCAAGATGTCAAGTATATCCACCAAAGAAGACAGGAAAACAAAACACATGTGCTATCAGTGTAAGTGATACTTGTATGGAACATGCTGTTCTCATGTGTGAAAACTGCCCTAGGCGTGATATCTGAAGTAAAGATTATTTTGGTGATAGAATTTTATTTGTATTTTCATTGTAGTTTACATGGAAATTTGTTTCTGTTGTGAATTGTTTAGATTTAGTAAGCAAAAAGTTGATATAGAAAATGTTGATGCTTATTCTAAATATTCAAATATATTTGATATTTTATTTTATTAATATTTCATTTTCCGACTAAGTGGACATTGTATAATAAGAAGCTCCTTACAAAAGAGGAAGGCAAGAGAGGTGTCAAGTGTGATTGCCAAAAAGTAAAAGAAAACTAAGCACATGAGCTGTCAGTGTGAGTAAGACTTGTGTACGGAACATGCTGTTGTCATGTGTGAAAACTGTCCTAGGCATGAGAATTGTAGCAAAGGTTATTTCTATGGTAGACCTTTGTTTGTATTTTCATTGTAGTTCACCTAGGAATTTATTTCTGCCATTACTTTTTAGATCTTGTAAGCACATAAACAGTTGGTGTTGAAAATGACGTTTATTCTAAACACTCATTACATATTTGATATTTTATTGCTATTTCATTTTCCTGCTAAGTAGACGTTGTATAATATCATAGGAAGCTCCTGACAAAAGAGGAAGACAAGAAAGGTGACAAGTATGGTCTGCCAAATAGGAAAGGAAAGTTAAGCACGTGTGCTGTCAGTGTAAGCAACACTTGTGTATGGAACATGCTGTTGTCATGTGTGAAGACTGCTTTAGGTGTGATAATTGAAGCAAAGATCGTGTCTATGGTAGAAAATTTTGTTTGCATTTTCATTGTATTTCACATTGAAATTTATTTCTGGTGTTATTTTTTTAGATCTTGTAAGCAGATAAACATAAACAGTTGATGTTGAAAATATTGATGTTAATTCTACACACTCATGTCATATTAAAATTTAATATTTTATTGTATCAATATTTTATTTTCTTGTTAAGCACACATTGTTTAATATAAAAAACTCATAAAATTAAAATTAATAATTCATCAATAGAAATACTCCTAAAAAATAAGCATAAGCATTACACAATCCCATAACACACATTTTCTAGAACGTTGTTGTGATACCCCTGTACATATACAATACAGAACACTTTCTTTTTTTCCTAGAAAGGCATTTGTCTTTACTGTTTTTCAATTTGAGAAATAAGAGGACACCTAAGAAGTAGTAGAAATGTTTTTACAGCACTGAGAAGTGTAATTCTTGATTGTGATTTTGTTTCAGCCTGAAAGAGACTTAGAAGATGGAGATACAAAAGTTCAGACAAAATTAAATCATCGTGCCCACGTCAACATCGAGTTTTCCATGCCTAGGCCTGCTCTTGAAAGTAGCGCGCCTAGCTCAGTTACTAGAGTTCCGCTGTCTGAGCCTCTGGCACCTGCTCCGGTGAGCACCCTTCATTTATTAACTCTGATTCTTGAAAGAACTATAAAAATGTACCGAATGAAAACATTTAGAGATGTGCATTTTTTAAACAAATCTAGGAAAATTATTGGGATCTTTATACTTACAGCTATACGCAGACTGATTTCTTTTACTTAATTTTATATTTTAAGTTTTATTAGTACACATTTGCAGTACATGATGTTTACATTCCTTGTGTGGAGTTGGTACGTGTACATAGCACATCTTAATTCTTTGTTTCAGTCGGGCGTGGTGGCGCACGCCTTTAATCCCAGCACTCGGGAGGCTGAGGTAGGAGGAGCATTGTGAGTTCGAGATTGGCTTGGGCTACAGTGTGAGCGCAAGGCCGGCCTGAGCTACATAGTGTGACCCTGCCTCAAAAAACTAGGACCGGGAGTTCAGCTCAGTGGCTTAAGCGCCTGTCCTGGCAGGTGTGAGGTTGTGAGTTCAATCACTGGTGCCGCAAAAAAAAAAAAAACATTCTTTGTTTCATCCCCTTTAGCTGTCCTTCCTCCCCACCTTCTCAATCTCTTGATCCCTTCTCAGTTGAAAAAAATCTATCTTTATTTTATTTTGCTCCTTTTAATTTGGTGATATTTTAAAAAGTGCACTGATGGTTGGGTCACTGAGACCACTGTCAAGGAGAGACTGAGGCAGTTTAGGAATTCATGTGGCTTATTGGAGTGGGTGATATGTGAGAAAGGAAAGCAGGGAGAAAGCAGGACTGAGCAAATACAGCCTCAGTCCTCAGTGCAAATCTGACAGAGCTCTTCTAATGAGGAGTTCTGGGGCCAAGAGCATCATCCATCACGAGTCTATGTTGGACTGCTGTGGCTGCACATTAGCTAGAGGCTACCTGAGAAGATGGGCAGATTCTAAAGATGTTGCAGCTGGTTAGTATCAGCTAACTGTACTCCTTGCAGCAAAGAGCAGGTTCTTTGTTTAAGGAGATCTGAGTAGAGCACCTCTAAGGCTGCCACATAATAATAATAATAGCTGTCATTGAGCATCTCCTCCCCTACAGACACCATTGGTTCTATTTACATATATTATTTGTAATCCTTGCTTACCACTCCCTAAGGGTAGAATAATCTTCATTGTTCAGATGAAGAAAATAAAAGATTATGTAGCTAATAAGTTAGAGAGCTGACTTGTTCAGTGTACCAGGTATATATAACCTTGAATTTTTTTGATAGAAGTTTTTCTAACCATCTATTCTGTATTGTTTTGCCAACAACTCATTTAAGAAAGCCAGAAGAAAAACAAAACAGTGGGAAAAAAAGAAATCTGGCAAACTTTCCTATGATTTTCAAGTTTTATCTCTGCATTTGGGTTCCAGATTTCACATAATAAATACCTATTCAAAAAGAAAGATGTTATCAGAAAGACATGGTTGTTTCAAGGATTGAAAAGACAGCTGATTTGTAGAAATAAAGCTGCCTGACTCTGTCTCAGCCTTTTGCTCTTTCTGTTCTGCCTTTTACATATTTCTTTGTCTTTGATGTCCTGAGTTTTGTCTCTTTTAATGTCAAGCTGTGTCTCTCTCCTCCCTGTGACTGTCTCCTCTCTCTCTCCCCAGCCTTTTCTTCAGTTTTTGTCTCTCAGTTCTTTCTGCTCAGTCTGTTGGTGTCTGCCTTTTTTCTCCTCTCCCTCCCTCTTTCCTTTTTATAATCTTCTTTTCTATTCCTCTTTTACTTCCAGACCCTCTGTCTCCCTCTCCTTTCATTTTGCCACTTTCCTTCCTCACCACCCTCCTTGTCTCTGGCAGTCTGACCCTCTTTCCTCTGTCGTTCTTAACTCTTGAGTCTTGTATCTTTCCTAGTCTAATCTTTCTTGTGTTCCACTTGTCTCTCTGGCTGCTTCTTTGCATCTTTAAGGAACAGGAAATGTCTGCATCCCATTGTATAATTTCTTTAATTTTGATGTTCCTTGAATAAAGGTATCTTTATAGATGTAAACATATATTTAAGCCAGTTATCCTTGCTACATATATGCTTTAACAGCTTCAGAAGTAATTTATAATTCCTTTCCATAAACAGTAAAATGATACACTAGAAATTAGACAAATGCTGAAAGCAAAATATCTTTTTATAGCAATTAAAGATAACCAAAACACTGTTAGCCAATTCAACACTCTAATTAGCTTCTCTTTGCAAATTAACTGTTATTTCACAAAAATATTCTCATATAGTTGTTATGTACCATTGAGTTCTCTTGAGAATTGACTGACTGACCTCCAGAAATAAATTCTTTAGCTTCCTTCAAGTAGTTTAAAATTTAATAAGCAGATTGAAGATTTTATTAGTATTACACATGATTCAGTCTACTAACTTTAAATTGTGGTTTTACTGTTATAACAATTTGCTTCTTTCTGCTATTCTCCTATTTTATAAACATTTGTAGAAAACAAATTCTAATAAGAAAAGTGGAGGCCTGTTGACAAGCACTCCATCTTCAGAGGCAGCTGGCTTTGTGGTAAGTAAGCATCTGGCACTTGTGGTCTTTTTTGGCTCCTCCTCTCCCTATTCTTGTATTTTTCTCATACCAGGGAAATATCTGTAGAGAACAGTATCTATATTTTTCTGTTGTACATACTTTCACTAGAAGTACTCTATATGCTACTATTCATGTAAATGGGTAAGATGAGAATAGTGAAATGCCAAGTAGGGTTCTTCTATTTTACTATAAAATATATATAACAGAAAATTTAGACTTTATTCTATACTTACTTTTGAGAGTTTTATCATTTTAGTTCTTACCCAACCACTTCTTCTTGGGTTCATCTGAACAACAGGAATACGTCTTACTAACAGGTAGCAGAAAGTTTTTGTCCTCAGAGGTAGCAGTCCTAACAGAAGTCACCAGGGGCTAGGGATGTGGCACACTGTCTGCCTGGCAAGCAGGAGGCCAAGAATGGATTCCTGGTACAAGAAAAAGTCATCAGCGGCTTGCATAACAGTATGTGCACAGCCCAAATGCAAGGAAATGAGCTGCAGTATCTTTTGTAACAACACATGTACTTAGTTTCTCAGGGGTTCACAGGGATGTGCCTAATTGCAAGGGTCCCTGCTCTCAAGGAAGCGGAATATAACATTTGTTATAGTATTTATTTATTTGCACTGCATTTAAGTTTGTCCCAGACTAAGTTTTCTACTCAGACATCATTTTACCATAAGCAGCATTATCTAGTAACAAGAGTTAAAATTTTTATCCTTACCAGGTCCCTAGGGAAGCATAGTTACATTTTACCAAAGATCAAAAATATCTTTGGAAGAATTATCTTCAAATATCTGTAATTATATTCATTCAGATGAAATTGCTGCTGTATCAAGTTCACAAGAATATGTTTTCAGTGGGACACTATTTTCAACTTTAGCTTAATTACTTAAAATAATTGTTTTTGAAATTTCTACCACAGAGTAATTTTTTTTTGTAGATTGATTTGTCCTCGGTGCAAAAAGCATCTTGTGAAGAACTACTTCCAAAAGTCAGCAATTATGTTAATTCAGATGAAATTATTCCTGTATCAGGTTTGCAAGAAAATTCTTCAAATGAGGTAACATTTTAAATTTTTCCTTCAATTCCTGAAATGGTTGTTGTTTTATTTGGTACTTTATATATGAGATACTTTGTGAAATCTGGTACTCAGTTGAAGCTAACAGCATTTACATGTGTGTGAAGAAGAATCTCTTATTAGATACACAATTTACTAATATTTTCCCCAATTCTATGCATTGCCTTTTTACTCTGTTGATAGGGTCTTTTGATGCACAAAACTTTTAAATTTTCATGAAGTTTAATTTTAAATTTTATAACCTATACCTTGAGTGTTTTATGTTCACTTAATTCAGCTGCTTTTAGCACAGCACTTCCACCTTTAACTGCTGGGAATTTCTCAGAGAGGAAATGGTCTTTGTTATCTTATCCTTAGAAAAATCTTCTAGTCTTTAGCTTAAGATGTAAAAGGGCCAATGCAAGAAATAGGAAAACAGATGTAGGTATCTGCTTTCTATTGGTGTAAATGTAGCATTCATACAAAAGAGAGTATTCTTGCTTTAAAGAAAAAAATAGATGGATATGCTAGAAACACTACCATTTAGACAATGAAACAGGGCATTACAAATATCTTTCCCCTAAAAAAATCCAAAGAGCTTCGCCTTGATTCATTCATGCTCTCAGTAACTATTAATTCTGAGGTTTGTATCATTTATTCCTTCATATTTTTCTCAAAACTAATACCTTTATTAAACATTTAGTTCCATGAACATGGTATTATATTCTTGTTTAGGTGGTCTTCAATATTTTTCAGTAGAGTTCTATCATTGTAACTACAATGATCTTGTAATTTTTGTTTGATGTATTCCTAGGAAAGTTATATTATTTTATGCTATTGTAAATGTTCTTTTTTATAAATTGTATATTTTAATTTTTGTTGATGGGGTAGAGTCATAATTGATTTGCATGTATTTGTGTATAGCCAGCCATGCTGCTAAATCTCATTACCACTAATATATATTTGTACATTCTTTTGGATTTTCTGTGTAGACAGTCATATCATCTGTGAATATGCCTTACTGTCCTGTTTAGGACCTCTAGCACAATGTATTTCTCATGTGGGATCTTAAGTGAAATTATTTACAAAGTTATTAAATGCTTTTTCTGAATCTATGAAGATTATATTTATTATTTTCCTACTTTAATTCGTTAATATAATGAAATAAATTAGCTGACCTTTACTGAAATAACCTTGCATTTGAGGATAACTTAATCATGCTACGTAATTTTTTCAATACACTTGACAGATTTAGTTATTATCTGGCTCAGGATTTTTCTCTCTGTGTATCTAAATGATTATTTCCAGTGAATTTTCTATCTAGTTTTAGGATTAAAGATATTGGCTTTTTAAAACAAAGTTAGGTGTATTCTCTAATTGTATTCTTGAAAAAACTTCATGTAAAATTAGAAGCATATATTACTGAAAATTTGTTAAAACTTGTCCATCTGGGCCTAGTATTTTCTTTGTGAGATCTAATTTCTCTGTAGCAGACTGTGAAATCTTCATTTTTTCTTTAGTTTTAGAAATCATGTAGTCCTATGAATTGGTACATTTTGTATAAAGTATTAAAATTAATATAATAAAAGTTGTTTATGGTCTTCTATTTTAGTCCTAGTTGTATCCATACTCATGACCTCTTTTTTATTCTTTTTTTTT
Organism: Dasyprocta punctata; assembly: GCA_004363535.1. Lineage (NCBI taxonomy): Eukaryota > Metazoa > Chordata > Mammalia > Rodentia > Dasyproctidae > Dasyprocta > Dasyprocta punctata. The sequence goes on along the minus strand of RJWM01000104.1, from coordinate 75,332 downwards.
TTTTTTTTTTTTTTTTTTTTTTTTTTTTTTTTTTTTTTTTTTTTTTTTTTTTTTTTTTTTTTTTTTTTTTTTTAGTACTGGGAATCGAACTCAGGACCTCTTGCTTGCCAGGCAGGCACTGTGTTGCTAAACTATACTCCCAGCCCTTTTATATTCTTAATAGTCCTTCTGTTTCTTAAAATTAGTCTTGCCAAAGGTTTTTTTTTTTATTTTTCAAAGAACCTAACTATGACTGTTAATCCCCTGTATTGTTTCTTTACTTTTTTCACTGATTCCTGCTGTTACGTTTATTGACTTAATATTTTCTGTAGGCTTATGTTATGTACTTCTTACTACTAACTTAGCTGTATCCATCAGGTTTGATATGTGATAATTTCAATATGAAGTATTTTTAAATTCCATTATCATTTCTTTTTTGAGCTAGAATTTCCTTAGAAACACAGATTTTTTAAAAAATTCCAAGTGTATGTGAGCTTTTATGTTTATTGTTTACTTATAATTGAAGTGAGTTTCAGTCAGAGAAAGTAGTTTGTAAATGGTATGGATTCTTTGAACTTTGGTGACCCATGTATTACAATCTAAAACCTTGTTGGTTATTGTATGCTTGATGTGCTTGAAAATAATTTTCATCTGTGAGTGGCACCGGGGATCAAACTCACAACCTCGCGCCTGCCGGACAGGCGCTTAAGCCACTGAGCCAAACTCCCAGCCCTAGTTTTTTGAGGCAGGGTCGCACTATGTAGCTCAGGCTGGCCTTGCACTCACGTTGTAGCCCAAGTTGGCCTCGAACTCACAATGCTCCTCCTACCTCAGCCTCCCGAGTGCTGGGATTAAAGGCGTGTGCCACCACGCCCGGCTTATAACTGTATATTTTGAAACTTTCATTAACTCTGTGTATGTTTAAAATTGTTGTGTTTTTGTAGGGTGTTATACTTGTTTTCACTGTTTAGCAAGCTTCTTTGTTCCTCATTATATTATTTGTTTTCAATTCTGTTGTGCTGAATATAAATGTAGTTGCTCTACTATTCATTATGTAAAGCTTAGCACATCTTATTTCTAGCCTTTTATTTTCAACTTTCTCAAATTCTTCTGTTTTGGATGGGCTTCTTATAAACAGTTGTATTTGCCATCCAGTCTTAACAATCTGTCTTTTAACTCTATTTAGTCCAGTTATATATACACTATGATTATTGATATACTTGACCTTGTTTCTACTTTTACTTACTTTATTTTTGTATGGTTTCTTTTCCTGCTTAACATTTTTTGATGCACTAAGAAATTTTTAATGTTTTTTATTACACTTCCCCCCTTCCCTATAAATTTGGAATTTATAGTCTCTCTTTTGTTTTGATCATGGCTAAACTTGAGCTGGAGATATAGCTTGGTGGCACAAGTGCCAGCCTGGCAAGCACAAGGTCCTGAATTCAATTCCTGGTACCAAAAAATAAATAAGTAAAAAGAAAGAAATGTTTATTCATGACAAAACTTGAAAATTTACCAAGTATATATAAACTAATAAATCTAAAGCTTAAACAATAACTCTATTGCTGAAAAGCATAAGGACTTTAGAGTAATTTAAAGTCCAATCATCATTTCCATTTCGACAGTTAAGCTGGATTGTCAATTTAAGCCACCTAGGGGATTAATAAAGCACACTTCTAGGTGTGTCTGGTAGGTCATGAAACTGTGACTTTGGGTACTATATCTGCTCCCTGGCCCCTTCCTTTCTGATGGTGTTTAGGAGCTTCTTGGTCAACATGAACATTTACTCTCCTCCACCTTTCTGCCATGATGTTTTTGTTTTAGAGTCAGTCAGCTATGGACTGAAGCCTCTGAATCCGTGAGCCAAATGTATTTCTTTTCCTTTAAATTTTAGGTGTCAGATAATTTGTCCAGTAAGGGAAAGCTGAGCAATGTACCCAACTTACAATTTCTTTTACTATTCCAGTACTTTGATTCTGTCCTTTTTTTAAATCCAAAATTATAATCTTCAACATTCTTATTACTTTATTCAGGCAATATTTGTGTATATTACATATATTTAATTTTTCTTGCCTTTCCTTTTTGATTTCTAGACATTATCCTTCTGAAGTCATTTTCTTCTTTCTTTGTTCATCATGAGAGTATTTATTGAAGGTCTTTAATGGAATATTGTCTTAGGTTTTTGAAAATGCTTTTAATTTTCCCTCATTCCTGACAGATAGTTTTTCTGCTTATATATTTCTATGTCAATAACCATTTTCTCTTTTTTGTGGTACAGAGATTGAACCCAGGATCTTTACACTGAGCTATATTCCCAATCCTTTTAGTATTTTTTTAAATTTTGAGACAGGGTCTCACTAAATTACCTAGGAGGGATTTGAACTTGAGATTCTCCTGCCTCAACCTTTCAAAGTTCTGGGATGACAGATGCACACCACTGTGCCCAACTTCTCTCTGCTCTTTGATAGTAACAGTCTACTGTCTTTTTTCATATTGCAGTTGTACCTCTCCTGGGTGGAAAAGAATTAACTTAATAGGCTTGAACATTTTTAAGGTCAAAAGGACTGCCCTTTGTCCAGGCTCCTGGAGATGACCTCAGAGCTCTTGGAATGCTGTGATTGATTAGTGTGTCTGTATACCTGAGGTCTTGTCTATGCCAGATGGTATATTAACAAGGTGATTTATGCCAAATACTTGTTTTTGATTTGTGAGATTTTGAGTCATTCTATATCAGTTTGATCTGTAGGGACTGAAGTCTGAGCCGCTGAAGTCAGTCATGTAGGCCCTGCATGCCTATGATTGACCCTAAGCAGTAACCCTGACATCAAAGCTTAGTAGCTTTCAGGTGTGGTGGCGCATGCCTGTAATCCACTCATGAGGTTGAGGCTGGAGAATTGCTATGAGTTCAAGCCCAGTCTGAACTATATAGTAAAACCCTTTCTACAAAGAAAAACAAAAAACAAAACAAAGCAAAAGCTTACTGCCTTGGTTAGCAGTATTTTGCACATGGGAGAATTGAGTACTGCCCATATAACTCCAATAACTGAGAAAAACTGGAAGTTTTTTCTTTCAGATTTATCCCTATCTGCCTTTTTTTTTTCTTAATCTGTATTCTTTTGTTGTAATAAGCTAAAAGTGGAACAACTTTTCTGAGTCTTGTGAATCCTAGAAAACTATTGATTCTCAGGGTGATCCTGGTGACTGATGCAATATGTCTTTCTGGCTTCTTTTAAGATCTCCTTATTTGGGATATGCTTTAATTTCAGCTAAATGTGTACATAAATTATTTTTTTTGTTGTTTTCCATTCATTTCTAAAAATTTTGCTTGGGATTATTAGGATTTCTGAATCTGTAGAATTATGCCTTTTGTAAATTTGGAAATTTTCCTAGCTATTTCTTGTTTTATTCTCTCTGGAATGCTATCTAGCACATGTTATGCTTCATTCAATCTTCCATATCTTTCAACTTTCTTCAATATTTTTCATTTACTTGTCATATTTTGGGTAATTTCTTCAGTAGTTTCTTCAATCTGTATCTATTATGCTGTTAAACTTTCCACTGAATTTTTTATTTCTACTTTTATTTTTTAAGAATTTCTGATTTATTCTTCAAATTTACTTTTAATTCCTGATAGTCACTTGCTAATTCTTTAATCTTTTTTTTTTTTTTTTTTTTTTTTTTTTTTTTTTTTTTTTTTTTTTTTTTTTTTTTTTTTTTTTTTTTTTTTTTTTTTTTTTTTTTTTTTTTTTTTTTTTTTTTTTTTTTTTTTTTTTTTTTTTTTTTTTTTTTTTTTTTTTTTTTTTTTTTTGGTACGAGAGATCAGACTCACAACCTTGTGCTTACCATACAAGCACTTGAGCCACTGAGCTAAATCCCCAGCCCCTCTTTAATTATTTTATTCCACTTTGGCAGTTCCAGTAACTGATGCTCTAGGGACTTAAATCCATTACCTGTTATGGTTTTATACACAGTAGCTCAGTTTCTCATGAGTTTGGTACTTCCTTTATTATTGTTAAAATTAAATTTTAGAAGGAAGTGAAATATATTTCATCCTTCATTACTTTTTGAATCACTCCTCCCACTTACTGAGTCTCAACTCAGGGAGAAGGCACTGCCTGCTACCTCCTTCTACGTTGAAGTTTCTCTCTTCACTCTCCCTGTGGGCTTCAAGTTTTGGTTCAGATCCTTCCTGAGTCCTACTTTTCCTCCTTGTCTTCCTCACATTGCTATGTTCGAGTGTCTGAACAGCACATCTCAGCTCTTTCTCTGCTGCTTACCACTCCATCATTTTCCTAGAAGTCCTCCTTCATGTTTTTCTGGAACTATTCTAAACTGAATATTGAAGAACAGTTCTAACACTGACCCTTACCCTATACTCAACCACTCATATACTTGATCTTATTATTCGATAGGAATCCTATAGGACTAAACTGGGGATCACATACTCTCGTTTCTACTACAATAGGTCTTGGTAGGGCTGGATTCTTTCTTATCCCTTTATTCCTACTGGCCCACTTACAGTGCCTTTGAACATAACACTGTTAGATTCACTAAGTATGGTAGTTGACTAGGCTGAGTTGTGGCCACTATGGAGTACACAAATATTATCATCTTTACTTTATCTTTAAGAATGAAGTGATAGAGTGGAGTCTCTCAAGTACTAGAAGAATGGAAAATGAAGAGAAAAACAGGTATTTACCACAAAGGAAAATATGGGTTAAAATGGGAGAAACTTTTTTTAATTTTAATTTTTATTTTAAAGAGAATAAAACCAAGCAAAACAAAACAGAACAAAGCCAACCAAAACCAACCAGTGTAAGTGACACAGGACTTCAAAACAATAGGAAATCAACAATGGTACTATAATGCCTCTGTTGTAGTCAGGGGTTACAGGGAGAACAACTACATACAGGACACAAGGTTTGTAATACTGTTTTATAACCACCCAAAGTTAAACACGAGACGGTGCAGGAAGATCTGTCCACAACACTAAGACCCAGGATAGCCAAGGGCCTGGATCCCACAGCAATATCATGCAAGAGTCCCACTAGAGACCCGAATGCATGACAATGCCTCCCACAGTACCAACTGGGAACCTAAGAGCCCCCAATAAGGGCTCACGCCAGTTTATTTACGGTTCT